>QNGE01000834.1:0-133043 GCA_008508345.1 Paragonimus westermani
ACTCGGTGTGAACTTGGATCGTTAGCGAACGATTCAATAGCAGCTACCCACTGCACTTTCGCATACGTGAGAAGTCGTTTTTCTAGGGTGCGCTAGAACACTTCTCCGTGCGTCTTCCCAAGGCTCTCTCGAAATTTCATTGCGGACTTTTATCTGAACACCTGCAAGTAGACGTCGTTTAAGTGGCATATCAACCGCGAGTTCTTTGAAAGTGTACCCTGTTCTAGCCACGGTCTATCCTTTCCTCGGCCCATTGAACTGTGCCGATTAATACCAGTTCAATGTGCACAGTCAATTTTGTGAACCATGGCAAAGCTGACCACGTCACGAGCGATAAATTTTCCCCCACGCCATCTCCGTGGTTGTTAGTTGCCTTGCAGACCCCAGTTTGTTAATGTAGTTGAAGTAACGACCAGCAACTTGCACTACACTGCATCAACATCGCTTGCCTATTCATCTCATTTTCTCACACCTCTCCAAGACTTCCGCAATAAGGTTACTTCAACTCTCCACTACATCAGATCCAGCAGAACTCTTTCGGGTTCCATTCTTTTTTAACAACTCGCGTGGCTGCATCCGTGCTGCTGGTACTCCTCAAAAGCATCTTCTGCCGCATGGTCATACTGAGATTTCAGTGGTTGCCCTGCATGAGCTTGCTACCGAATTTTCTGTTTCCCAACCAGCCACACTCATCCGCGACAGTTCATTGGCGTATGTGGCTCCCCCTTTGGTTCTCTAATAACTTGTTAAACATGAATCTTGTGGCACGAGCATTTCAAATGCTTTTGTATTTGGTTTCTGAGGCAAGACTAAACAGTGAATTGACTGAACAACTCTACAGCTGACTGCTTCTCATCAGCCCCCGTGCACTTCTCAGGTTCCCAGTGGCCAGTAGTTGGACTCCGAACATGCATCCTTTGGTTTTCCCATAAACTTATTTTATGTTCAGCTGAGAGACGAATTACCGACTGACACGCCACTTCCAATGGTGAGTTGTTTGTCGTAACCTTTCATGCGGAACAGTGCGCCAGTAAAATCAGTGGTTACACTTTTCCCAAATGCCGCATCTTGCTGCCAACACCCCCACGAACTCGCGATTGTTCCCTCCAATCTGCCCGTTTTACTGGGGATTACAGGGTGGTGTGCAAGCTTTTACGTGTTTTAAATGCTCAAAAAATTCCGGCAAATTTGATTTTGAAGCGGTGAAATTCATTTGTAAATGTTACACACGACGTTCGTTCAACTGCAGCTACGTTTTCCGTCACAGCCCTGCGGGTGAATCGGGCTCAACGGGTATAGCGATTCACCTTGCAAAATGACTTGTCACGACAGCACTGTACTGGTTTCTACAAGCGGTTAATGTAATGAAGCCCATCATGTCGCTTACCACAACTTCACAATTTCGGTGATTAGGGTTTGCCGGGAGAGACATGGTTCGGAACGAATAACACCCATTAGAAAGTGACATTGTTGGCCTGCAATAAGGTTAATGCTGACGCAACTATCTATTCTGGGCCAGTAAGCTCTCTCCTTCAGTAATACGTGAAATCGTTAACAGCTCGTGTGCACTGGCTGTTGAAGTAGCTGTTTGCGTGAGTGTTTGATGATTGTTATGTGTTAATAGAATGTTAGTGGTCACGTTCCCTGCTCTATTTATTCACTTCTCATTGATTCGTCTCCTTACGTTGGAATTCTTTATATTGATTACGAGCCTTTCTGATGAAAATTACCCGCAGGGAGTGAAATCTGCCGTTAGACGGCGATAAAATGAGAAATCATTGAGCACTAGACGATATTTCCGTGGGGTCGCCCAGGAATGTGAAAGTCACCGATTTCCATGACAGAGAGCATCAGGAGAGTTAAAAAGGTTTGTTTTAGTCGACCGTAAGTCAGTTTGTCCTACATTTGGCGCCGAGATCGAATCTAACGATGGTAGGTGTTGTGACGGTATAAATGTAGTATCTTGTGAAGATTTTTTTCACGTTTGATTAATATTTGACCGAGGTTATCTTATATTCCATTTTAGGTTATGGATTATTTACAGGGCTTCACAGATATCTCTGAGGATCGCGAATTTGTTAGCTTCAGCGAGTTCAAAAGTTGCTTAGATAGGTACATGAAGGATCACAATGTTCTGTATGTGCTTGGTTCAAGTAAGAAACCAGGCAGTGGACACTTGAAGTATGATCATGTGAGTGTGATTGCCGTTGAGTTTACCTGTTAAATGGCGTTCCGTTATATAAAACACAGGCGACGTAAGAGCGAAAGCCGTGGAGTACGACGTGTTTAGTGAGTTAAGTTCACATAGTTCCCATTGCACAGTTCCCGCGATACATGCGGCCAATCACGATTTAGCGTTGTTAAGAGGAATACCGTGTTGGTTGTTAGCTCTTTCACGTTGGAGTACAACCACGACCTACCTGCCTTGCTGTACGATGCACATCCAAGGATTCGTCGGCTCACAGACAGTGAAGTGAACAACTCGAGACATCTTTTTGAGTACAACACGCCAACTGCTGAGTTGAAGCATTATGCTGCGGATGTTTATGGCAAGTACATAACTACCATTGATATTTGCAACATCCGTCATCGGTGGAAACCTCCAGTGATAAGTACGTGGGTTAGTGCGCACTAATGTAGCAGAAAATCTGCCACAAATCCTGGATCATATAGAGAAAACCGGCGTGCTGCGTGTCATCAGAGACGACAATAATAGGTACACGCACATATGTTTTGCACGCAGAGAGCAAGTGCATTTATTCAGAAGGCTCCCTGACGTGGTAAACGTCGATGCCACTCATGGGACCAACCGCCACAAGTAGGTCCTCCATCACTCCGCATTGGCCGCTGTAGTCTAAAGCTGTATCAGTTCCTCGTTATAGACGGCGTGGGCCATGGACGACCCGTAATGTACGCCTATGTACGAAGTGAGAAATACGCATTCCTGCGTCATTTGTTCGAGACATTCCGGGAGGTTATGGGGGAACACATATGTGTCAGAACGTTTGTGATGGATAAAATGGCGGCCCAAATGCGACCAGCACGGGTAGTCTTCGGATGCGACATTATGATATGTTACTTCCATGTTCGGGATGCTGTGAGAAAACATGTAAGTTGTTGTAATAAACCTTATAATCACCATCCAGACGAATTCATTCAGAAGCCAGTATTTGTTTCATCGCATGGCTACTTGCAACAACTCTGAAGAGTGAGTGAACACCTTTGTCTATTCATTTCTCAGGTTCAACCGGGATGTTGCAATAATCCGGCGAACAGACCCCGGCTTTATGAACTATCTCTTGTGCAATTGGCTGTATATAAAGCCACAGTGGGCCATCCATGCGCAGTCGGACGTTGTTCATTTCGTAAATCGAACAAACAACTGTCTGGAGAATGCGAATGGGCTACTAAAGAAGCGCACTCATCCCAGAGATCACTTAGCCACGGCCATTAGTAAAATTTGGTCCCACAGCGAGCGGCTAATGCAGGAGTTTGAGATGCGGTGCACTTACGGTTGCGACCGCCGGGAGGTGGTCAGCGTAGACGTGTACGTTAAGAGTATACTCTCTTGGCTGCCAACATTTGCCAGTCAGCTGGTGTTGGAGCACCTCAAGGGGCGTATCCCCCTGCTGCACTTCGAACGGTTGGACGCGTTCAAGGTAATCGTACTTTGTTTAAAATTATTTGGGAGCTTCGAGTTAGTCATGATGACACACAGTATACAGTAAACATCAGTGATGGCACCTGCGAGTGCAGTTTCTATAAGTCCATGTGGTTACCTTGTATTCATATGCTGTCCGTATTCAAAAAGCACTTCTATCCATACAGTACGTTGTTGTTAACAATGACCGCATTTGCTGTAGGCCGCTTCCCAATCCATCGATGATGGCTCGCTGAATACAATCTACCCAAAAGTAGTGTGTTTCGCCGAGAGGTGACGGTGGCCGGCAGCGATACATTTCAACTGGATTACAAAATGTTGCATCACGCGTTATCCAAGCTGCACGTTGTCAACCCCCGGACAGGAAGCCGCGTTTTTAAGGCTATCATAGCTTTCATGCACCAGTCCATTGAAACAGCTAAGGCGGCCCTACCACACACGGACTTCCCCCTTCTTCCGTCGTGCAATGCAAAGCAGTCAAGGTGGGAGAAGACTGTTCACATGGGGGTTCCCTGTGGATATTGTGGTAACCCCGTTAATACGAATGGTTATCGGTTCGATAAGGACCAGTTATTTTTCCATGTGGAGTGCATGAAGAATGCTGACATATCACACTACCCCTTCTGCACAGGGCAGTTACAACCTCCCTCGCCAGGTAAGTTATGATATCGTTAACTATGCATAGACGTCAGTGTGTCCAACCATAGGTCGTGGCGTTGTGACTATAGGGTGCATGTAGGCTGACCGTCGAGCACAGACGTCAGTGTGTCCAACCATAGGTCGTGGCGCTGTGACTATAGGGTGCACGTAGGCTGACGGACGAAGAGTTAACCCAGAATGGCTCATGCAGTACAGTACATCACTTCTCGTTGAACCGCTTTGCTTTCATGAAGACCCGTGATATTACATCTTCTTGGCGATGAGGTAACTGGAAAATGTTACATATTTTCCGGTTAGCTCAAGGCCATAGCAGCTTACGCCGATTACGGTGAGAAATATCTACTCTAAGTAGAATACGCCGGTTTTCGCCCGCATTGTGTTTAGAAGTCATCAGCTGCGGCCTCATCTACTTACCCACGACGCCTCTAATTTTCAGTGGTTTCCCATCGCACTTGGGGATGATCATTATTACCCAAACTTATAAACTGTCGGCACCTATTTCAAGGAATATCGAATGGACAGTCTTTAAAAACAATGGCTTACATGTTATACGGTGCATGTTTATTAATCATTGGTTCCTTATTCCCTTTATCAACCAGATCGCGAAACTTCAGTTATCTCGTCAACATATTTCGCTGTTAATTTAGCGCAAATCCTTGGCGTCCTTGATAAACATCGTTTGCACATTAAAACAAACGTATTCTCACAGTACAATAGGCATATTCCATACTTTCCTAAATATTCCGTCCACAATTACTCCCACGATATTCCAAACCCGCATATTTGCGGTGAACTAGCTACAGCATACACTCCCTGCGGATAAATTTCTGCAGCCTTTCTTACAATCTGGCACCATTGCTCAAGTTACGCACGTGACAAATCATTTCTCCTATAAATGCGGATCTTGATGTATTATCAAATTTTGGTACTGGTTACTTGTAAAACTTGTTTCCGCGTAGTTTTTCCTTCTTTACGTTCCTTTGCCGGACCTTTGTTTATATGTACCCTGGTTTCATTTTCACCTGACCGCTTCGCCATTTACGTGAACCATCAATCTCGGGACTGGTGTACTTGGTGGATTGAATATCGAGAGTTGTTTTTGTCTTCCATTATTTGGTTTACCATATTGTTTTTGAACATTACCACCTTATTTATAGGAAACTCGCCAATACGACCGTCTTCCCTTTTGGATCCAAATTGGTTCCTCGACGGACTCAGAATTTATAGACGCTCGTTACTTGCAGATGCGACAATCCTGGATCCAGCATATCGATAGACGTTGCGAGAAGACTAAGCGTTGCTCGAACAACCACAGGTCGTCCGGGATTAACACTGGCTGTTGCCATTTCTGTAAAAACCTTAGCTACCTGCGTGCTCATTCTGTCCCGCAGTGAAAGTCCAGCACCGTTAGACCGCAAGTTTGGTCGAGGCAGAGCAATGCCCATCTCTTCCAGGTGTCCTGTCTTTCACAGGTTGTTCATCCCACAAGATTCGATTAATCAATTTCCAGGTCACTACGTTTCCCTTTGCCGGTTGTAAGTTCAAATAACGGTGCTCCTGTTCAATGCTGTTAACTGCGATGGCAAACTTGTTTGTCTCATCCGCAGGCCGTGCTGGGGAAAGTAAACTTCGGGCAATGTTGGCCTCCGGTACATAGCAGATCCGTGTTTCTACTTTAGCGGTATCGAACAAGTTAGACTTCCCCGGAGATCCATCGTTGGGTTAATGCAGCTTGGTGGTTCGCGGTCAGTTTTCACATAGTTGCGACAACACAGAATGTGTAGCCTCCATTTTTCTGAAACCAACACGATCGCTTAACAGGCATTTTTCTGCAGCCGAGTTGCCCCATCCGACCGGCGTTAATGCTCGACTGGCGTACTCGACAAGGTGAACTTTAGGTCTCATCGCGTCTCTCATTTCCGCCCCCAGCCCCCCGTGTCTGCCGTAAAAATGAGGCTTTATCCAATCAACGGCACTTTCAGGGTGTGCTGGCCTTCCTCCGTTGGCCGTTCGATTCTGGCAGAAGATGGATTATGCCCTCTGAACGGCGAAACCGTTGACTTTTCTTTGGTAATTTTTTAGGCGGTTCACAAGGTCACTGAATGTTTTAATAAACCTCTTGCAGAAACTTACGCCCCAAATAACATACTGCAAGATATCCCCGATGTTGACAACAGAGTGGAATTAATCATAATCAGGTTTTCAAACGTTCGTTCAGCCTCATCTTGGCCGACATTATAGCCTGGTAACTCCAACGCCAGTCACGCCAGTTTCAAATTTAGGCTGACTTGTTCAATATTTAGCAATTTAGCGAAAATGTAGTGTATATTTCACCCCCATGGAGCTGCAGATAACGATCAGCGGTCTCGATTATCGTGTCTATCGCTTCGAGCATCAGTCAACGAGCGTATTAACAGCACACGTCGATTAAAATTATGTAAGCCTGAGCTTTGAGGGATTCTCGTTTGTCCTCTAGGACGTCAGCCAGAGTTGATAGTTGTCGCCGAAGCAATATATAGACCGCTTCGTCTATTCCTTTAGCACACTATTTCTAATCCACCACGCTGTTTGTTCAACTGATGAAACGAACTACTGTGTCGGATAAATGATCTGCGTCCTGGTTCATGGATAAATGTAGGCCACCATGTGTCATATAAATATCCAGGTACTCCACGTCCAACGGCATGCGAATTCGAGCGGAACAAGCTAACTATTCCGGCTAGTCATTCACTCTATCATGCGTCAGCCTTAAAAATAGAAGGCCAGTGCTCTCTCCCTCAAGTCGAAAGGTTGCATCTTCACCAAACACAGTTCGTCCAGATTATCACTTAGTCGCGTGCGTATTCATTGGTGCGAAACGGGCCAAGAAATTTCGACGATCAATCTGCGACGAACCTGTCAAAACGTGGAGCAGCTTTGTTGACGCAGCAGAGCACAATGCGATATAAGTAAGATATGCTACGTTTCGAGGGTCAATTTTCCGACTTAGACGTACCGTTTAGGACATAAGAACAGCCAGCTGGTCAGTGGTCAGACGCAGACGGAAGACTGTGCCATTTGAGGTTCAAAAACGAGAAGAGCGTGAGACTCTCCTCAAGGTTGCTGCAAAAGCAGATAACAGCCATGGCACAATATTCTGTTTCAGGTTCATTACAAAACATGTAAGTCAAAGTTACTTCAAAAATTTTCAGGTTCTACAGCCAGCTCTTGCAAGCATCTTAGCCAGTAATTCACCTGAACCTTTTCTAGGTACGGCCTTAGCAACTTTATCTTACCAGGTAGCAACCACAGGGCAAAGAATGCGTTTCCTCATGTCTGGTTTCCTGAGGGATCTTTAAGTTCACCAGTTCTTCCACACCGGCGTTTCATTCAACACCCCTCAGCAATTTCTAGGAATAACATTGTACTAACTAATTCCTTCAAGCCCACGACGCATTTAGAGCAACCGATACTATCTGGAACTTTGCAGCTAGAAGGCAACCATTCAGGTAACCGGAGCCTTTCTTTAGACAACACTGACTGCAAACCACGTACACGCATACACCTGTCATGGGGAGTAATCGACTACCAACGTAATTACCCCGTACACGACTCTATACATGCCTTGAATCTTACGCTTGGCTTCAACTGCTGTTATTCCGAGGGCGAATTCTGCACAAAGGTGTGTGAAGTGCTCCCAAACCTATGTACCGCCACCTAATATTCGGTCATTTCACTTCTGGGTTCACTTTGGACTAACTAGGTTGTGCTTGGAACGTCTACATATGTGTTGGATGTACGAATTTGCAAAAGCATCCCCTCTGTGTCTGCCACAAACCCAGCCGCATAGATACTGAATCCAAGCCGCACACCTACGAATCGACTGGGCGTGGTCCAGTCATTGCGATGACTGATCGTTTAGAGATTACACATCTTCAACGCGTTCGAGTATGGCGAGAAGTTGGTCGGGTTTTTCTGGTTAACGACAGAATGGTGTGGTACATACCCTGTCCCGACAGACTGATCAGGTTCAAAATTCACAGGTGCCTGTTTGACGTGCAGTTTCCTAAATTGAGATTGTGTTTAGGTTATCTATCTCGAGCAGAGTTTTTCATTATATTACCAACCGCTTGGTTAAATATTGACACACTTGTGAATCCGTGTTTGGTTCGAATGTAAAGCACTTCAAAATGACCGGTAACCAGACGAACACGATTATCCGCCACTGTTAGAGCTGGCTTGTCTTCCTGTGTATGAGGGCTCCAAACGTTAGCCGTAGGATTGAGCTCCCGAATTTGAAGGAAATTGAGGTGTTTACGGCGAAGCAGTCCTTCGGGGAAGTACTTCATAGGAGCACACGATTTTCCACCCCAGCCTAGTGGACCATGATTCATCCCGTCAGCCGGGATTTTAACAGCACAAGGTAGCTTTCTTTCACTGGCTCTTTGATCAAGTAACCAATTAGCTTATCGAGTATCACCTCAGGGCAACATATCAACCACTATTGAGCCATCATCTGTGCTCAATTCTCTTTAGATAGTGTCATCACTTACTCGCATCTCACATGAAAATTATAGGCCTGACGAACAAGGTCTTTACAGTCTGTGCCTCATCCATTTCTAATGTTTTATTCATGGACAACGGAAATACCCCCAGATTTCCCTTGACACACTCATAGTTAAGTGGTCCACTGTGCATTGTTATCGTCGAATGTGATTGAGTTGCGGAAATACGATGCCTTCCGGAAAAACTCCGTTTAACAAGCGCTATCTGAACCGCTGTCAAGTAAGGTATAATTTATGGCGTTATCTGTCAGCGTTCCGACACACAATTAAACCACCCTATGCAATACACGCTCGTCGTCAAAGTTCGTCGTCTCACACATTCCGATGTTACTGGAAGAGCTCTCTCATATCGCCTGCTTCTTGGGGTTGTGCGGCGAACCATGGTGTTGATCTTGGCGACCGTTTCCTCCACTCAGGGTTTACTTTCAACAGTTCGAAGCCCTATGCGACGCATTAAGACGCACAAATCAACCGTCTAATCGTCGCACAAAAGACCGTCTACCAGAACCACAGCGGTGAGCTCAGAATTCCCTTCAAGAGCATATACAAGGCCGTGCTAACACATATACATATGATTGATGCACAATATGACTAACCGGTGGCAAAATCCAGTGTTCTCTACCTCTCCGTTTGACAGTGCCCCAAGCTGCAATAGGGCAAACAGTACCACCAGCATCACAACCGCTGTCTGCAACTTATTTAAATTCACCTGCACTTTGTGCCTCGTGACATCCACATCCAGTGCAAACAAACGTCCGCTGGTGCATGTGAAAACTGGAAAGGCATTCAGAAATGCTCACGCCGTACGTTAAAAGACAGCTCCTTCGAAAATTGTTCCAACGTACTCCAATAATTTCAATCTTACGTGTAATCTCATTAGTCCAGAAAAAACCTTCAAGTTCGCGTTCGAAAGGTGAAGAGTACCAGTCCTTCGATAATGCTTTAACCGCGTTGAACTTCTTTCGACAGCCCATCAATCCGAGGCCTAGCGGTGCACAACTGCTGTGCATAAGGGTGTCGTAGTATCTTTGTATTTTTCACGCACGTCATTGATAATGATGACAACAACATACGGTACTCAAGTGCCTTGCAAGCTTTTCCATGACAATAATTTAAGAAGTAAGTTACTGGCCCGCAATAACCCGCTACATCAGCTCCAATGCAATACTGAAATTGCTTCCTAACTATCCAGCGATTAGCGGATGGCTGTTAAAATGAGATAACTAGACGTATGGTGAATCAGTGGAAGCCATCAAAGGCACGGAATTCATTTTGTTGCAAAAGTATCTTGGGGAATTTCAGGCCTACGGAGGGCGGAATAAATTTGGTTCTGACAACGCAACACATGCTGCTTAACGTAGAAGCTTGCAAAACTGTTCGTGTCAGCCAACGATGTTTCTGGTGTCATATTCACTCTGAAGCAAGAGGCGCGTCTGAGCATCTCAGCATGTAATCTGGCTGCTGGCTTGCATCAGTGCCCTCTCTGATCCTGGATATCCGCCCGTATGTTTCTTTTTGAGGTTGAGCCTATTTGGTACTGATTACTTATAAGACTGGAATCTTTATTTGAAAACACAGGTCTCTCTGAACTTCACCGGAAACCACTGTCATCAAACTGTGGGGCGTGCTTCTTCCTGGCACTTCTCTCAGATTCCTTCAGCTTCGCGACGTCTTTGGCGACTCTGACCTAAGTTTTCGACAACAAAATCCCGGTTCCAGCGTTGACAAGCAGAGTGCTGTTTCAGCCGAACTATTTTTAAGCAACGTGTAAGAAATGACTAACAGTGAATTCAAGACAAGATTCGATCTGAGATTCTACGAAATTCTTGCGTAATTGGAAAACTTACAAAGCGAATACTTACACATCTCAACCGTGACGGCAGGTGCAAACAGTGAAACTATACCGCAAAATATACACAACACAGGCTGTTTATAGTTGGACAGTTCCAAGGCGTACCTGAAAGCTGAACGTGCAACTGGCCCTTCTTCCTGAAACCTGGCTCCGGTTTGTGGGATAG
The DNA here is from genome assembly GCA_008508345.1 of Paragonimus westermani. Classification (NCBI taxonomy): domain Eukaryota; kingdom Metazoa; phylum Platyhelminthes; class Trematoda; order Plagiorchiida; family Troglotrematidae; genus Paragonimus; species Paragonimus westermani. The sequence goes on from QNGE01000834.1 coordinate 10,884, forward strand.
CCAGAAGCAGAAAACGGTTCTGAAGCACGATGAGTTAAGGTGGCATGATTCGCTGAAGGCTGTCTATATTTATTATCGGTGTAAAAGACGTGGGAGAGTATGTGAAAGTGTTCGACGTGTTCAGTAGGTTAATTCTTGACAGCTTCAGTGATTTAGTTTTCGCGATAGCTGTCACAAGTCACGAGTTGATGTGGTCAGACGAAGTGCCTGTCGTTTTGTGAGCCCTTTTGAGTGAGGACACAACCACCTCTTAATTCTCCGGTATATTAGTCCCATTTTACAAACGGAAGACTCGCCTTCAGTGGAGCGAACGTCTCTTGGGGTCTGCTGCAATATTGTACACTAACTGCTGATATTCAGCAGCATGTGAGTCGTATTTATGGCAAGTTTTTCACAACCCTTGACGTCAGAAACATTCGGCGTAGGCTGATGTCTTCAACGTCAACTGAGTTTGTTGCGTAACGTTCGTTACTGGACATCACACTACCTTACGGAGGCGCCCTCCCAGGTGAACTCGGAAGGCGTCTTGCGTGATATTCAGGATGATAGCGACGGATACACACACATCTGCTTTGCGTAGTGAAGACCACTTCGGCCATTTAAACGTGTTTGCATGAGGCGAATGCGGACGCCACACATGGGGCAAGTAGGCACAGTTATATCGCATAACGTTTCTCGATACTTCTCAAGCTTGAAGTTATATCAATTTTAGGTTACAGATGGTATGGGACGTGGCCGATCACTAATGTACGGGTGAGTTCGTAATGAGAAGTGTGCCACACTCCATAGGCTGTTTGATGCTCTCTTTAAGGTATGATGGGAAAGCGCATAGTAGCAAAGACGTTTGTGATGAACAAAATGGAGGCAAATGGAGCAGATTGGAGCAGTCCTTGTCCTGTACACCTGCAACATGGATTTGAAAGGCGAGCGAACTACGGGTGTAAGCGTCGTGAAGTGAAGTTCGGCTTGCACGTACTCGTACATTCTTTGACGAATGATCACGTTCTCCAGATATCTGTTCCACAAGCATCTGAAAAAACGGACCGGACGATTGCACTTTGAAAAAATGGCTAAATGTATGGTTATGGGCTCTACAGTTATCACCTGGAACATTGCAGCTGCGTGTGTAACATGATGGCGACGCTTTCGTTGGGGATAGCATGCACGCACATGAGGGTGTCACTTTTACCGCCCCATGAAGCATCCTTGCACCCACATTTTTCCAGTGTCACGCAAGCATTTCGTTTGTAAAAGTCGAGTTCCCACTCATGATGGCTGGTTAGCAAAATATAGCTTGCCGACTGGAACTTCGGTTGGCCAGTAACTCCAGCTACTCGTTGTAGCCAACTTCAGGTGTCAGCATAAAAAGCCACATCATTCACAGGAAAACTCCATGGCTGCACCCGTCGCTTGCTGATGACCACCCTAAACAGCATCATTGCCCTCGCCAGCAAAACAGTGGAACGTAAAATGACCGGTCTGTATTTCTCCGACTTCTCCGTTAGCCTTTCCGAAAGCAATAAGAAACTTAGGTGGATGAAGAAGCCTTATTCAGAGTTATCTTGTGAATATTGCGGTGGACCCACCCAGACGATCGGTTACCGTTGTGATGCCAATAACTTAGTATTCCACTCCTAATACATCCAGACCGCTGACGTATGTGAGTGTCCGTTCTGTGGCAAGCTCCTCCAAACTCAGTCATCAGGTGGGTGCATTTTTTAATTTATTTGTCAGTTTCGACCACTTTAGCCACTGTCTTGGGCATTGCAGTGAACACGAAAATGAGGTTCTGTCCAGCACCCGTCAGACATGTCTACTCACATCTTTCGGCGGGCATTGTGCTTCCTGCACACAAACCCAAGAAAGCGGGGATCGGTATCATCTAGAGCGAGTTGCCTCTTGATACTATTGAGGAAAGCGAGTTTATTCACCGTTGTACACGTGGTTACCGATATCACACTTAGTGAACATGATAAGCACGCTGTCTGACAAACGGTTTTAACCGTCCAGAAAGACACCAGAAACCAATCTGACCCAACGGCTATGACCACCGCCGAAGAATTCCCGAGGTATTGTGTGCTGTTTTCCCCAAAGGCTTAAATGAATCGCTAGCATCGAACTTTTTACGTGTTCGTTCTAAGGGACTTCGTTCTCAAAGTTGTGTGTTTGAGCGTGAAGTACTGTTTGGCTTTGTTCGTTGGGGTAGAACCAGTGGATTGAGCAGTTACAATTATAAGTGCTTAAACAATGCAACTTTCAGGCAGAGAATGGTCCTCGAATTCGTTAATTTTGAGGGTAACTCTGCCAGCGTTCAACCATACCTCGTGATTCGATGGTACTACCATCAAGTGTTTGCTTGGGTTATATTAACTGGAAACCTCCATAAGGCCACCGGGTAACATGACCGTCTTATGGTTGCTCTTCTGCAGACTCGTGGGTGTCCTTTAGTCTTCGTGGAGTTTTTGGAAACCCCCAACAGTGGTTTAGGTCGGATTCATTTTCACCTTTGGAATAACTCTGCCACGAGAAATGTAGACTTTTCACATCATTGAATGGCTAATTAACCCAAATACTACAAAGAATTACCACCTATGATCATAATCTTGACACACGATACTACAATGGAAAACAATTGCCCCTGCATCTTGCGTTCGCAACTTTATGACTATCGTCATCCTTATGATCCAGCGACGATTTTGCCGTCTGGCGGAAACCCAAGTCACTCTGTTTTACCGGAATCAGAATTTAACAGAGCGACATTGAATCATTTGCTATTGATTCAAGATCACACCGAGTTGCGCGCAATCCGGCGGTGCAACAAACGCCTTTCGCATTAACCATAGGCAGGGGAGATGAGTCATCCTTGAAATGGTCCACAAGAAGGCGCTTGTAAAAGCTGCATTTAATACAGCACCAATTTATTTGCTTACAGGACACTCGAATCTCTCACCTCGAACGTGAAAGGCCCTCAGAAATTGGGCAAACAATGTACCCACACGACAAAAATTGTCAACCAGACACCGTACTCTAGTGGGGAACGAGAAAACGGAATTTGGCTCACTAAGACAAACGGTCATTGGTCGGGCTGAAGCAAAACGTCTGTTCGTTTATCAATAAATGATAGAAATTACGAATTACTCAAAAAATGTAGATGAAAATGTCCAACTTTGGCACTTGGAAATCTACAGGACTCAGATTGAGTAGAAATAGAGGAGCATGGAAGCAGTGGATGGTATATAGGAATAAAGATTGCTAGTACGGTTTGCTTAGCGATGATAACAGAACGCATGTCCACGTTTCAGCATTAATCAAACCAAGCACAGCAGTCTCGATGATAACGCACCAGACCTTATCACCATTTACATCCACTCGTATGAGCCTACATTCAAATATATTTGATTATTAGCTTTGTAAATTAACCTACTTACACAATTTTGTTAATTTTGCCCTAGCTGCAAAAAATGAAAGCGCATTTATCGTTCGCCGCTTCGGAATATTAACATAAAATGGTCCCCAGCAGCGCCAGTAAACGATTTAGGAAACCGAACACGCCACAAAATTATAATACTTTTCGTAAATTGCAACTCATATCACCTCAAAGATTACTTCAACACTTTTGTTCTACCGACAAGACTCATCTAGTTTTCCTGTCTAACTTTAAATTTCTGCATTTCATCTTACTCTAATTCAAAATGCAGCAATACTTATTCCTATGTCAAAATACCTCCTGCATTGCACTTTCGATACCTTTTCTCTCAACGTCGATCTTGCCTGTTTTCGGCCCTATCGGTTTTGTTTCAGGGTTGGGAAATTTCACTTTCACACTACCTAATCAACACTGATCGGCTGGACCACAAATGCGCTCATCCACACGACTTCTCGTGTTACTCCTTCGAGTTTACACTAGATGCATGGGGTGGAAGTAAAATCGCTGATGACGCAGCACGACTGTTGTGGTGATTGTTGGGCGCCGGCATCCCTGGGCTCCGGCCATTCTGAGGAGCTAATGCAAAACGAGTCCGCCAGCAAGGTGTTCACGTCGACTGTTCATTCTGCATCACATGCGCATTCGTTTTTCATTTTATACCGACCCAAAAAATTCAGTAGTGCGCTTGCTTAATCAAGAGGTTCGGTTTCTACAGTGATTTGCGCAATTGCTGCCAAGCTATGCCTAGAGGAGTGTATGCGTATAGATATACACACATGTGAATTCTGTTTGCGTACAATAGGTCGGTTACAGCACATGAAATGCTCCACCAACTGCTCATTGGATTTGCGCTATATGACCGTTTGCGTCGTTTATATGAAATCGCCGTGTTGTCGTATACACTATGGTTAGCCGACCAGTTCTGAAATAGTCAGATCCTTAGCCCCCCTGCGGAATGTTAAAGCTCTTGGGGGACAACATTAATAGAATACTAAAACAACTGCGGGCTTTCAGATTATCAGTAGAATTAAGAGCTGGGAATCCGGTTAAAGTTTTCTCTTCAAATTAGTGTCAGAAAAAGAGGCGGCTACATGACACTTTGGATTTGCATTAGAAGCATATAGAGATCAAGCTCTCCAAGCACCAGATAAGTTCCAAGGGCCATGTATCAGTAACTGCCCCATTGAAACAAATGGATCAAATATGAACCAGACGAACCACTAAGTTGTCCACATTGCCTATCGATTCATCATAGATCTGATGGTTGTGGGGAAACCTCAGCGCACATCCAGTTAGTTTTCAACCCGCTGAACACCTTCGTGGCAACGGGTGTGTTAGTCACAAGGTGCCAAAGTATAGTAAAACCTTGGGTGACTAAGTTCCAAGTCGGAACAATTAAACTGCCTTGTAAATCTTCCGAATTTACAAACATCGAGACCAGCGACCGACGCAAGAGCAATGCACAGAAATTAACGAGTCTAAAGCTGATTACAAACTGAGGTACACGTACAGGAAATAAAGGCTAATATATCCGACGGAAGGAGGTCTGTGGTGGATCGAAGTTATATAAACGGTTAAGGAACGAACATGAGACGAAAAGGAAACGAAAATTAAAAAGGCGGAGCGCGCAGCAATTTGTGAACATGGGTAGATTCAGTGTTCCATAATTTTAAGTGGAGGAATTTAAGTGGATTCAACCCGTCTGAGCCAGGAAGTCGTATTTAGATTGCACAGTGTGAATGTAAGTCTAGACGGGTTAATCTAGAGATAAACTAAGATGTACAGCAGATTCCGCTTAATTCTGTAGCGACTAACGATCATCTAGCTCTCTTAAAATTGTCGGCCGCAACCATGTTCTTCCGTCTGTCTACCCCGTACACAAGTTTGTGTGTACGCTTGCTGTGTAAAACCTAACAAGAGCTCACTACAATTTTCTTCAGTTACGCAACTAATTGCACGCAACGAATTTATGCCTCTTTCCCAACAAGTGATCTACTAATGACTCCTCCGAAGGTCGTTTCACTTGCATCCTTCCGAGTGTTGGTCAACGTACTCCGAGTTTCTATGCCGTCTTCGGATGATAAGATTTCGGGTACGGCTGAGTAGGCTGGAGCCTATCTAACGTTCTTTTCATATTTACTGTCGTCTGTTGCGGTTTGTCAGAGACCAAGCTGAAGATAACTACTTATCCTACTTCTTAGCACTGCTACAATTATAAGGTTAGTGGCCGAGGACCAAGTGCATGCCCACGTGTCCACCAGGCTTTCAACCGCCCGAAATTCTCTGCACAGATGACGTATAGTGGAGAAATGACAAACGGCTCGCAACCTTCAGAAGACTGTTCTATCGTCTGCATGTTTCAAACACCTAGTGGACACGTATACCTGCTGTAAGCAATGAAAATTACCAGATACGCGGTGCCGGGCGTATGCTAGAGATACGACCAGTGGGCGATGTACAGACTTTGAAATCTCTCGAAAGTGAGGGTCGCATTCCGTGAGAATTTTCACATTTTTGCCGCAGTGCAGAACCGCAGTTACTATCAAGAGAGTTTCGATTGTAAGAAAAGGAATTCTTCGTGAAGTGGCAACTGGAAGCAGGAAGCGTGGGTCCGAATCTTTCCACACATACGACAGCCGTCATACACTCAACACACACTTCAACCGCAATATCAGCAAGGAAACCGAGGATTCATTTTTGCAGCCATAGTGCGGCCACTGTAACAAGCTTCCTCCTCACGGTGCATTGCGGACAATGGTAATAAGGAGCTGAGGACAACGTGGTGGGTAGTAGACCACAAGAATGGTACCGTTGATCGATTTGGTGAATCAAAGTAGGCAGTCACTAATCCGTGCTAAGAGAGTCTTGGCCGTGCATTTTTAGTCTGAGCAACATTGCGTTGCATTCTACAGAAGACTGAAAGTCCCGGATGGTCGTGAGCATTGGAGATCCGTGAGTGAGGCGGATCCTAGGGCTTTCGGTTCTAACCTCGTGGAATCCAGCTGTTTGACCTGGGTACTGCCCTGCCAAGAGTGAACCAGATCTCAGTAAACACGAAGAGGTAATACAGGAGTTCACGGGCAAACAATTGGGGTTCTTGAGTTGCTGAGTTGACTAAGACACTTCGCATGCACACAGCTAAAAGTTAGGCTCACGTTTTATTCCGCAAACAGGGATATCCATTCTCCTGTCGTTGGTGCCTGGGTCATCCACGGAGGTTCCCCATTGTAGGGAACACTACGGTATTGTTGAAAGTTTTTGGCCTTGGATGTGAGGCAAACTGAACAGAAGTGGACTGGAAAAGGAGAGCGTGGTGAAGGACTTTGGGGTCATGAGTTTACCTTCCATGGGAATGGCACCAGCGAATGGAGTCGATAGAAGAGATCAGAAAACTGTTTGGAGAGTGAGAAGGTGGTTTAACGTGCACGTGCACTGAATTATCGCCTCGCGGCTATACGCAAAGCGAGAATATGAATAACTGATTGGGACCGAACCTGCATCATAAAACTGCAATATGGCTTAGCCAAGGCTAAACGACACGGGTATGCGAAAGCAGACAGGGAGTTTAAGGATCCGACTGTCGAGCGCGCAAGCAAGCCAAAAGTCCGTGTAACGCCATTAGCGTGCACAAACTGAGAAACATGCGAGCAAACAAATGCGGCAGGCAGACGGCAGAAAAAGACCCTTAGGATTCAGTTTACAGAGTGAACCGGCAGTTTAGGACGAATTTTACACGCCGTACAGCTGGCTGACCGATATTACACCCAGTTGGCTACGTTGTCTCCTCAGTGTTTCCGGCTGAGTCCGATTCTGACATATTGAATTAGGAGAGCTAGGCTCAGAAACCCTAATCAATACATGGTGCGCTGAGGAGTCTTTATCTTAGAACCTATGTGTGAAGTGCCATGTATTTACATAGTTTATACAGTTTTGAAATGACGTCGTTTCTCTCTCGTTGTCAAAACACCAATCATTTCCACCCCGGAAGTTGGAGCGATGTAGCTGTTCAACCGTCGTATACAAAAATACCAAGGTGAGCTGATACATGGATTTTCTTGTTTTAATTGCCTAACGTGATTGGTGTCGCGCGGCCACATTTCGTTTTATCCTTGGAGGGCGCGCTACCGAAGATGACTGCGGCTCAGATGCCGATTAAGTTCCAAGAGCATCTGCAGGTATCTGGTTTTTCCTATTTTCAATTTGAAATAATTTCATTGGCAGCTGGCAAATGTTGGCATTCAACCAAATAACATCGGGTTCAGTACGTTGACAATGGAGTCAGACAAGTTTATATGTATACGTGAGAAAACCGGAGACTCGTCTCAGGTTGTGATAATTGATATGAATGATATCATGAATCCGACGCGACGTCCTATATCAGCCGATTCGATCATTATGAATCCTGTGAGTAAGGTGATGGCACTCAAAGCCGGGAAAGTGCTGCAAATATTTAACATCGAGTTGAAGAGCAAAATGAAATCCCACACAATGAGTGAGGATGTCGTCTTTTGGAAGTGGATATCTGTGAATACAATTGCGTTAGTGACCTCTACTGCTGTTTACCACTGGCCGATGGACGGTGACTCAACTCCAACGAAAATGTTCGATCGCCACTCTTCCCTAGGTCCAAACTGCCAAATCATAAACTACCGCTGTGATGCCAGCCAAAAATGGCTTCTCTTAATAGGAATTGCAGCCCAAGACAAGCGGGTTGTTGGTTCTATGCAGCTGTATAGCTTAGAAAGAAAGGTCAGCCAGCCAATTGAGGGTCACGCGGCTGCTTTCGCTCGTTACAAGCCTGAGGGAAGCACCAACCCTACAACTCTGTTTTGTTTTGCATCCCGTAACGCCCAGGGTTGCAAACTTCACATAATAGATATCGGCCAGCCTTCTTCTGGCGAACAACCATTACCCAAAAAAGCCGTAGACGTCTACTTTCCCCCTGAAGCACAAAATGACTTCCCGGTCGCGATGCAGGTATGCTCCGTTTGATCCATTTTAGATATTTTTCAGACATCCGCGAAATATGATGTCATCTATCTCATAACGAAGAACGGGTATCTTCACGTTTATGACCTCGAGACAGGGACTTGTATCTACATGAACCGCATCAGCAGTGAAACGATTTTCGTGACTGCGCCTCATGAATCTTCTGGTGGTATCATAGGAGTTAACCGTAAGGGCCAGGTGAGCTGCTGTTAATCGGAGTGCCTTTATCTTGTCCAACTGTTTTTTGGGTCAATTCATCAGTTTACGCTGGTACGTGCATTGGTCCTAATGCACATACTTATTTCGGCCAAAAATACCTTCATTGATCACCTCAGTTAATCTTCTTCATTGTAGTGGTCCTGATATTTCCAAGCACGGCAAGATCCAGTGTTCGATAGCGCTGGAAACTTAGATGGGACTACTCAACCGGTTTGTCTACCTGCTCTTTAGGAGTTGTCCTATCTATTCATTTCGGGCGACGATCATTAAGTATGCCCGCTTCTCCCTTTAGTTCATCATGACTGATAAACTGGAGGTGATATGTGGGACTTTGCTTGCTGAAGTCTGTTACTGTGTATGTTTTTTTGTATGCATGGCTAATTTACCTCAAGTGAAAAGTTTGAAATCAGTCTAATGTTCGCCATTCCTGCTTATTTGCACTTGCCTTACTTGAAATGACTGCATGCGTCCGTTATCGGGACGCGTAGTACTCCCATCATAATCGTTTCTGGGAAGCCTGATAGATGTGGCTGTTTTAAATTATTCGTTTTATTTGCTGGGGCTGTGAGGCACGTTGATCTGTTTGCTTAACCTTAGCGGAGTTTCATGAAAACATGCTGTTGTCTATGGTTTTCAGCGTGAACTTCGCTGTTGACCCATGGTTGCGGTGATCTCCATCTCAAACTGTATCATGCAACATCAGAGATCCTTCTGTACGCCTTAGGCTCGGTATCCTGATGTCGCCTATGTGATTTACCCAAATGTTCTTGTGACTGTCATTCAAGTCAAGTTAGGTTTCGTGGTCTCACTTCACTTCCGGGATTTGATGTTTATCAGGAATGTATGGCCTGTATATATGCAGCTTGCCAACTTTTCACTCGATTATCGTGTTTACCTAGGTTCTGTCCGTAACGATTGATGAAGAGACTGTTGTTAATTACATAATGACAACACTGGACAATGCCGCACTGGCTTTGCGGATGGCGGCCAGGTGCAATCTTCCTGGAGCTGAAGACTTATTCATACGGAAGTTCGATGCACTGTTTCAAGCTGGCCAGTACAATGAAGCTGCTAAAATGGCTGCTATTGCCCCGAAGGGAATCTTACGCACGCCACAAACTATTCAGAGATTTCAACAGGTAAGTGATCCGTAACTGACAGCTTCGTTAAGATGGTCTGAACTTTACTCAGGCACCAGTCGTGGTTCAACTACTGTCCTCCGTCTCTACCGAAATATCTTATTATCACTAACGTGCTCTCCTAATGCATATATATATACATATATAATGCGGATTAAGTGGCGCAAACTGAACGCTGAAGTACTATATATATATATATATATATATATATATATATATATATATCGCTTCATAACGTTTAGTTTACGCTACCGCTAATCAAGAGTCCAAATAAATGTATTGGCTATTGCACGACGCTCCTTCATTGTATCATCCACAATTCGTTTGGAAGATTTGATGTTTTGGAGGAAGTCCAATTACTGAAAATCTGTACCTCAGCTGAATTGGAACCAGTAACAGAAACATGCTCAGAAGTGGCAAGTGCTGTACCAGCTGAGCTGCGAAGCCACACAGGGGGTTTGGAAATGTCATATTCAGACCTGCCAAACTACTTGTTGCTAATACAACTCCAGTGCTCATCCGTGGCGTTGGTGCATTCCAGCATAAGTTGATTGAGAAATCGTGCCCTGGCAGTCAGCCTCCTGGCTAGTTTGTTGAATTCCACATAACGATGTCGGTGGGTAACTAGGTCCAGATTTGGAACTTCTGGACTGGTGTGGCTTCATAGTTCATCTGGCAAGGCACTTTCCGCATAGGTGCGTTGTTTGTCTCCGGTTGGAATCCAGCTAGGGTTCAAACATTTTGCATTTGGATCTCTCAAATCTTTTTCTGCACAACCTTGTGGTCTTTACTCCTGTCTATAGCATCCTAGTATGCTGAGGCTGATCATACCTGACTATCGCAACGTTATCTTTGCTCTCTAAACATTGTATTTATAATAGACATTTGCTGGTGACTAGTTATTCGAAATGCTCTTTTGACGGGCTCACAGGTCGCCGCCACTCCTGGTCAAACGTCTGCATTACTTCAATACTTCGGCATTCTGTTGGACCAAGGACAGTTGAACAAATTCGAGAGTCTCGAACTGTGCCGACCTGTTTTGCAGCAAGGCAGAAAGCAGCTCCTGGAAAAATGGCTGAAAGAGGATAAATTGGAATGTTCCGAGGAGCTGGGAGATTTAGTTAAACAGGTGAGCGCAGTATTATGAGTCTGCAGTGGTAGATTTATGGTCATGGTTAGCAGTGGGCTTTCGAAGCGACTGTTGGTCACTTGGTCATCAGATCTATTGCCCAAACTGAAAATTCCCATTTTGATATTGTTAACAGAAGTTGGTTAATTAGTTACTGTAACTTTTCAATCTTCGTCAGTTTGGGAGACGTCAGTCATGTGACGGTTGACTTCAGCTGCAGTCGTCCCGACTGCTCTTTAGGTCTGGTACACAGCGTTGGTCCAACCTGTATGAGAACTGGTATATGACGTTACGGCAGACGTTCTCCGTTATAAAAACTTGAAACTTAGTGCGCCCCAGAAGGTTGCTCTATTTTGACACTAATTAGTGATGATTGTGGTCGACCGTTCGGATGGTTATGTTCGTGTAATTAATATTATGTTGAACGATGTAAAACCGTTAGAGTAGTGTTAAACATGCTGGCCTCAAGAGCATAAGAGCCGGGGTTCAGCCCGTCTTACAAATTACAAATTGATGCTGTTCGACAAAATGCAACTTTTCCAGTGATTTCTGAAGTAGACCACTCGCAATTTCCACCACAAATTCGAACGTCTTTAACTTGTGACAGACCAACACTTGGAGATTTACGTAATCGGTTTTTTTCCTAGTTTGGTGTTTAGATTGAAAATTTCTCATCGTTAGACAAACTTACGCCATCCGTGCGTAATAAGTTTGAACGTATTGACATATACATATATATAATACGATTAAGTGTAAAAGGCAAACATCGAGTGATGGATATTTGTTGCGACGTTTCAAATCCACACTGGGATCCTCTGTCAAACCATATTGACACTGAAACGAAAATGAGCGACGACAGATCGACAGGTGGGCAACTTCATTCCGAGAAGTTTATTTGTTTGACAGCGGATCCTAGTGTAGGTTTGAAACGTCACAATACATTGTCCAATACTCAGTGTGCCCCCTTTTTCAATTACTTTAAATATATATACGTATATAATGGAACGGGCTACATTCATCATCTGTTCACAGTACGTCGGTATCAAGTTGGTGCAGTTGTGAGTGCAAGTGGACTCCAATGGAAGTATTACTAACTGCCACTAAGAAATGGTAGAATCATCGAACAGGAGGACCACTTGATACTTTTGCATTCTAATTTGTGCCTCAAACTCTGGTAGTCACTTGGACAATCACAGCAGTAACCCGGGATTCATTTACTGGATGTGTACAGTTAATTTAAACCGCCAGTACCTGCACGATTTTTGTGCTTACCAAAGTGTGGTGAGTGTGAGTATTCCAACACTCGATGGAATACCTCAACATGGCAGTGAGATATGTCCAAAGGCGAGCGGAGTGTGGACAACACGGGCCATCGGACGAACTGTCGCTCAACGAAATCGGGCCAACGGACGAGGGACGGGAACCAAAAAAACCCGACAGGAGACGTCAGCCACACACAAGCCAGGCTGTAGTGCACACGACGTGTGAGTTAAAACCGGGATTCCGGTTCATAAACGCGAGCACGCATGTGGTATGGGAACGGACAAGTCGAACAATAAAGACCCTACTTTGTTAAGCGACTTTTTGCCACATTGATGCAGTGCTCTGAGCATAATGCAGTGGAACCACCGTATCCAAGCCCATTCGTAAATGGAGACGTGGGAGAATGACTCTGAATTCCGGGCGTGCAGAGGATTAGAGGACGGGGTAAAACGTTTGACAGCATTGGGGACACTGATCACTAAACAAAGGCGGTCTGTGCCTTGAGTAAGCAGTCAAAAGCCACAGCATCGTATCAAAAACACGGGCTGCACTGATCCGGGAATTTACTAGGGGACAAGACGGGCAGCGGGCAAATGATCGCTTCTGTGGTGCAGCGTTTTGCGGCACACAAGACCCGTTGGTCCACCCTGAACATTTATTACGGCAGTTTACTTTGGGTGTGCCGGAAACGGACGAGAAAACTAAGGACAGATTGGTGAGGGAGCGGTTTATCCAGAGTTTGTCGCCGGAATTGTAGGAGAAGGTTCGGATGGCCGGGGCTTGTGGAATCGCGGACATCGAATGGCTAGCCGGGATTGGACAGCGCCCACCTATGCGGACGGAAGTTGGACGGCTGGAAGTCAGAGAGCTCGGGGAGAAAGTGGAACGGTTGACGAAAGCCGTGGAAGGTTTGAAGACCAAATGGTGACCTTTGTTGGCTGTGGATGCATCGTAGTAGATACTGGCGGTAACATGCCGTTTGGTGTTTTATGGCCACGACTCTAACAGGATAAATACCGAACGGCAAATCATTTCCACTGGTCAAAAACGTGGTGGAGAAGTAGGGCAGCCTCATAAACGTTATTGGTGTTATATGGTTTATGGCCTGTTGTCTTAGCGTTTGGGTGTTGTGAGATTTGAGCCGACGTGGTGAAGACTTGCGTAACCCGATGGCATATTGGAACTGAAGGAGCCCCCTGACCTAACCGTAACAGCAGACATTCCCACTTTCGTACTGTGGCTGCTCCTGAAACAGAGAACCATGCAAAAGCAGAACAGACAGGTTTCCGGCCTTGTCTCAGGCGTACCGACCATATCTTCACTGTGTGACAGATACCGGAGCATCGGCACTCCCTTTCTCGGCCAACGGCCGTATTTTTGGACTTAAAGATGGCTTTTGAATCGGTTGCCGGACACGCTCTTTGAATGTGTCTTCATCGTAGAGTAATCCCGGCGAAGCATGCCAGTTTGTTGAAGTGGTTGCATTTTCGCTCTGAGTGCATCTAACAAGTAGTAGACCAGGTAATGTTGAGTATGCAGACGCATTGCGTTGCTTAGTTCTGCAGAAAACATGCAGACTATTCGGCATCAGTGAAATGCTGTGGCTGGTCTGGATGGTATGCACTTCGCACCTTCGGGTGTAGTGTTGTAACAAGACTGGTTTGGCACTGGCCTTGTCTTTGTTATTGCTGGCAGACCACTGGGGACTGTTGATCGTTTCACATACATGCGTATTGTCATCTCGTCAGCCTGTATTGTTGAAAGTCCGTAGTGCATTCGCCAACCTCTGCCAATTGCGGCATCGCAAAGACTTCCGTTTGTCGATCAAAGGTGTGTGCCATTATCTGGCTCACTCATACAGAAGATGCATAGACTTCCGACATTCGACCACTGTTTCCTCTACCAATTAACCCGCATCCAATGAGCTGACCTTTTAGGCAAAGCGACTGTCCCTCGTTGCGTGCTTGAGAAATGTGCAGGTTCGTTACTGATACCCGTGATTGTAAAAACGCGATCCTTGTTGGTTGGGTCACACCCACCGTATCCCGACCTAGGGTCTGGCTCCTCGCATACTGTTCGATATGGCTGCTGATGGTTGGGAGGAATCACAAAGCAGCCAAACGATGACGTGGTCTACTAAGGTCTTGACCGTTTTGCTCAACAAAGTTCCTGGGTGCCGTTTAGCGACCATCCACACCGCCGATTGGGAACTCTGACGTAGCATTTTGTTGCAGTCAGTGGCAGGCCTGTATCCAGAAACCTGCTGACCTTTCTTTTTCGTGAAACTCAGTTGTTTTTGTTCGTTTCTGTTGTTTTTCCTCGCTATACATTTTGATCTGTTTATTGTTCCGCCGCTTCATGAGCCATTGCCAGGACTAGCGGCAGCTGGAGCCATTGTACCCACGGATGCGGCTGAAGGCGCGGAATGATGATGTAAATTGGGTTGACAGGTTGGAGTGTGTAAAACATCTGTGTCGTCACGAATAATATCGACGTTCATTTCTGGGTTGTGCAACTTTCATACAGGAGGTCCAGTGTATTGAAGCATTTGTTGAACCTTGCTTTCGCCGGTGGGCAAGGCGCTTCCCGTCATCATACATTACAAGAAAGTGCGGGAAGTTATGCCGAACAACCTGGACGCACCACACTTAATGTCATCGGTAAACTTATACCACTTCACTAAACTCTGTGTCTGAGAATGGCTTGTTCTGCGTGTTACCGCGTTTCCCAGGCGTATCCTAAGTTACAGCTTTGCCAGTCGAATCGAAAGCCTCCTTGATTCCTAATAGAACAGCTGTCGATCTTCCACGTGGACGACCGTGATGGGGCGCCTGATTAGCTGTAGAAGAATCATCACAATCACATCCAGAGCGTGTCCCTTTCTGTTACTAAACAGCCGTGGGCCTGACCAGCTGGTACGGTGGTTTGGGCGACATCGGTCTGGGTGGACCTTATATACGAATAAAATACTGTTGAAAGAACGTAAGGAGCAAACCAGATGGAGTAAGACCAAATAGGAGAGCTGCGGATGCGAATAAACGTTGACTACTGCGATCTTCCCTGTCGGATTACAAAGATCTGTTATCTTCGACAACCTGTCACCTGTGTTGTCGAGTAGATGTCCAGTTCTCGCTGAAAAGAGGACAATTTAACGCTTGTATGCGCTCGGTTCACAGTGTTGTTCACAGTGGATGTGATAACTAACCTGTTGCATTTGACCGTTGCTTTCTCTGCCAGTTAGCTCGCATCAAATGGACCAATGGCATAAGCAATACCGCCGTTTGTCGGCGCGTGTTCCAAACCGTTTGGGATGCGCGATCAGTTGAGCAAGTAATCCCGTTGCACGACCTGTGATAATCGAGTAACATACTCCGCATGCTAGTTGAGCGTTTACCGTACTGGCCATTGCATACTGATACCACCAACAGCTAAGTAAAATCGTCTAGTGGTCAGTCATCAGCGTGGTCACGAACTATGGGGATCCCGACTGTTCCATTGGACAAAGTGAATAGGTCTCGCCTGTCTGACTGTGGTCCTCATAATCACTCAGGCCGCTAGTTAGAGACGCTACCCGAAGTATTGCTATGCCACAATCAGTGGCGTACATTTATTCATACCGTTTCTAGTCCTGTCTAGTCTTACTAACTTTTAACCTCTTTTGTAACGTTTTCATCTAGGGTATTCCTTCTCACTGTTAAGTGGCGACCCAACGTTTTCTGGCTAGACTCAGGACCGTTGTGATGATGACGATGGTGATATGAATAATCACGAGGTTCCTGATGAGGCAAACAAAGTCTGTGGATTTTATTTAACAGAACAATCACGGATTTTGTATTTCGTGACTTCGTGATGGTGTTTTGTACGTTAAGCGCTCAGGTGGCGTGCGGAGTGCGTGACCCGATAATCTCAAGCTAGACATTTTTATTATTGGACGATTCGACCACACATTCGGAGCTTTCGGGAGTATGCGCCGGGGTTCGGTCACGTTCTGTACGCGACCGTCTTACTTGATGTGGGCCAATCGGCAGAGACTGACTAGATACTGTAGGTTTGGTTGCGTCTTCTGAACAGGTTGCGTGTTCTGTCCGCAGAGCGGAATGAATCACACAGAGATTGTACATGCGTTTAGCGACAGTCACATGGTTTTTTGACTTCTCAATTGTCAGTGATCAGCAGGTGTAAAGTGCTCGTTATTACCAGTGATATCGCATCAACAGTATTGCAGCCTGAGGAGAGCGTTGCCCGAGTAGACGAACCGGTCCACCGTATCAGGCAAACCGTTTAAGTTAAGGATGGTAGGAGTAGAAACTCTACGGCCCTGGGGTATCACTTTGATTCAGATGTTCAAAGCTCACTCCGTACAGACCAAATGGTGATTCACCTTATTCAGCGAGGTCCGCTTACCCGTGACAAGAAGGAATGAGTAAATTTACTCGGTCACTGTCGGTAGGCGCACTCCTTGAGACGTTTTCCGTGATGAAGTTGAACAGAGAAGGAAAATGAAGTACCCCTGGAGATTACTGCCGTAGACAGTTAGCACTCGAGACGGCTGCCCGTAGACTCAATCTGCTTGCGGAATGAACATTCTGTGCTGATTTAGTTATTTCCTAGGACTTCTTGCGGACAAATTGGCTCCACTGACTTGAGGACTGTTTTTAGATTTAAAACAACTATGTCCGTTGGTCGTCTATACGAGTGTCGATTCTCCAAGACCCATTACAGGGTCGGTCATTCGTCTTCTCACGAGTTTGGATTTCTCTAAATTTGTTTGAGCGACGCAGGTTCGAAGCTGAAATTCTCCTAGGTACCACAGGCTTCCGGCCCCCTTTTTCACAGCTGGGTTATATATCCTCAGGTATCAATCACGACACCTTTCGTTATCGCGAGCCCCAATACACCTAAGGAATTTGGACTCCAGTCAGTTCTGCCTTCGACGAAAGGCCGTTGGCAATGCGATGATTGGCCATTCGAATCTCCTCGCCCCTATGACTCTTTTGGGGCCAACCGGACATTCCCAAAAATGTTCATCCCTTCCCTGAAGTCGGGGTGACTGGTTAATAATAGGGACTCTTCCCGATGATCTTGCTAACAATGAATCGACCTACAGTACAAACATAACTAAAGAAGAGCAGCCTTCTCCTACCCCCTTACAAAAAGGCCGATTCTCTCCCTCGATCGTTCGTCTGGGCGGTGTTTACGATCTTTGTTCACACTTTTGGTCAGCTTGTCTTCATGTCCCCAACGGCCGTTGCCACACTCAGATTCTGTGGAAGTCAAAGGACGTTTATTGACGCGGTGGATGTTCATTTCTACCGCATTTACAGGATTGCTTCTGACTATTCCCTCTCAGCAAGCTTCCATAACTGCTACGTTTTACACTTCATGTTCTTGAGTTCTGTTTCAATGCAGTTTGTTCGTCACTGTTAAACGTTCCACGTATCCTATCTTAACTGACGACCACATGATCGCAGAGCGATCCACTGAGTGACACCGCTGGTAACTGATTGCTATGTGGTTAATTAACTGGGAAAGGTAATTGAGTTGATGATCGTCTGGAGCTCTGCCCAACTAAATTCGAATAATAAAATCACAGACTTTGTTTTGGAGACGCAACACGCCTTGAGCTCCGTGGTTAGAGTACTCGCCAGTGCAACTTGTTTGTCCGCTAGCCACGGATCCGCGTGTTGAAAAAATCAACGCTTACCAGTTATCTTGTTTTCAGAAAACAGTTATTGTTCATCCATGTCGTTTTTCGCCTCTTTCCTTAAGACTTTTAGATGTTAATGGCTCCATTGTGATCCGGATTAGACTGCTTCCCATCTCTGGAACTTCGCCATATTCTTCGGTCATTCGCAATGCATTGGTGTATATGGATTTTGCATATCTTCATTAATGGCATTTTTCGAGCTGTCAGCCGAAGATCACCGGATGGCACCGTGTTACGGTCAGGGTAAATCGAATCAGAAGAACACGATTCCGGAGCAAAAGCTCTGATATTCCAGGCACTTACTAAGATGTGGATCTGCGACTGCGTGATCATTTCTCCCAATACAGCGAAGTTTTTTGTGTAACTTCTCAAAACGACTGGAAGTCAAGTACATTACCTATCTGGAGCCTGCCTCGTCGGTGTTTCCATTAATTCCTGTATGTCGGAGTTCGGGGCCAGTCGGGGGTGGGTGGGTGGGTTCGGTTGATATTTGTTCACCATTGTTCTTATCAGTTGTTCGCGTTCGTGTTCAGTAGGATTTGGTTGTAACTGGCATCAAAAACAAGCTTGTACCCTGCGCCGATCTGTGTCTCATTAACGAATAGGGAAATCCTTATTTTGGCCACGGACTCGTGCTCTTCGGGTCAGGCTCCTCCTGATTTTAACACATCGAAAGCGCCAAATGGGGCCCATAAAATGCAGTTGGATACGTCTTGTTTGTGACCTGTAGTGGTGCTCGCTGTAAACATCATGTCGTGAATTATCGATGAATGGTAGTTGGCACAGTGAGCGTGGATGACGCTAGATCGGTTTGCTACTGGAATGGTAATTCCAGGTGTGCGCCTTCCCTTATATTAAGCTGTCTTGATGACTATGAATTATCTGCCAATGTCGACCGTTGCCATTGATGACGCGGTCGTCCACTAACTTGAGTTACCCTTACAAACACGCGCTGTCCACTAAGACTGGCAGTCTATTAGGCAAATTTGTTAACGATGACTGTTTGCAACGCGATTGTTTGATCCCTAGGTGGTAAACTCTGAAGACCAGCAAATCTAGGTGCGGGTGTTTTTTGCCACCTCCTTTACTATCACTCACGTCTTCATTCTGAACATTTTCACCGCCTTCCCAGCTGTTCTCACGTACACTTACCGGCAATGTTGGATTGACCAATTTTGCGAATTGTTACTTAGTGGTGTTATGCTAATTTGCGTAAACGACCTGTGGGCTGCGATGTTTGCGCTATGCTGTTTACGAATCGCTAATTAGTTGCCCGGTAAGCACACACTATAGAAACCTCATGCTCAGCTTACTTTTCAGTACTCTGCGTTTCACGACTCCGGTGTATTTAGATGTTTTCCTGCGCTTATTTCACGCATAGTACTTATGTATGTAATTTTAAGCGAACTGGTTGGCTGTCATTACTAACCTTCATACTGCAATTCTGTGTGGAATGCAAAACTTGCTTCTATTCACCATCTCTTTTGGTTTAGAAGCAACATGAATTATATTGCTGGGGTCACGGTTGCATTTTTGTATCACCAACTGAGTTATACATGCTGCGACATTTTCTTATGAATGGAATGCATTACCAACATTATTCTGTACACAAAATGAACAACGAAGTCGTTCAGTCATTACATTTTTTCACAACATTAATTTGCCGTGTATTCCTCATCACCTTCGATATTTGTTCCTATGTTTACCAGGCTGATCCAACGCTGGCCTTATCGGTCTACTTGAGAGCAAATGTTCCTCCAAAAGTGGTGCAGTGTTTCGCCGAGACTGGCCAATTCCAACGAATCATAATCTATGCGAAGAAAGTTGGCTATACCCCAGACTATATCTTCCTGCTTCGGAATTTAACTCGCATCAATCCCGATCAAGGCTTACAGTTCGCTCAAATGCTTGTTCAGGACCAGGAACCTTTAGTTGATTTGGAGCAAGTTGTAAATGTGTTCATGGATCAGGGTTTGGTTCAACAATGCACATCGTTTCTACTAGACGCATTGAAGCATAATAGACCTTCCGAAGGACACCTACAAACACGCCTACTTGAGATGAACTTGCTTTCTGCACCGCAGGTACAAACCATTTTTTCTACCTTTTTAGGTTCGATGAATTTATGATACGATTATGTTGTGCTCAGCTGCCGTGTAGTCACAACCTCCCCGCGTGCGTGTGAGCCTCGCTGAACTGTGCGTTTTGGTCACCGTGGTTCTACGGGTTGAGTTGTGTGCATCGATTACGGTCATTTATTGCGCACAAGCTGCAATCAATATCTGCTGGACTCAGCGTTAAACTGATTCTACAATGTCATTTGTCTGTACTGCTTGTTTGACTTGTTAATTACTCAGTAACGTTTCACGGTCTTGATAAGAACGACTTAACTGTGTGACCGCAAACTATTCCTCCTTGGTTGTAAGAGCGGTTTCGTTTCCACTCATAACTTGCATTTGGTTTCGGACGATTCATCTACCTGTCAAGTGTGAACATTTCTATCCATATCGTCTGTTAATTCAGTAGTGCTTGTTTGCACGTTCGCCTGTTTGATCCCGTTTTGAACGTTTTATTTCAATATGAGACGGTCACCATAGTATGCGAATTTGCATCGAGGCTTGTCGATGATCATTATTTGTAGACTTCTCACACATTGATCACCCTTGCACTTGACTTGAGCTGTCTTCAACTTTGCGTGTTAAAGTTAGTACTGTCACGTCAGTTGGTTTATCTGCATTCGTAGCTTGTTTTCCCGTGTACCCGTTGCTTTTTTCATAATACTATCTACGAGACTGGACATTGTCGTGCTCTCCACATGTAGATTAGAACTGAAACTAAAAACCATTGCTTGCCAACGTTGTAATCGAGAATGTGAAACAGCTCGAATCTGATATATTCAACTGCATTTACTATATCCAAGTCTCCGTAGTTCTTGAAAACTGAAACAAAGACATCACACATTTAAAAGCGCTTCTCTATCGAGACGATGCACCCATCACGAAAAGTCGATAATCGTTTTGGTAATTTGTTAAATAGACACATTACTAATGTGAACGTCGTCAAATTCGAGCAAGGCAAAATAAAGACAAACGCATGTGATGAAATGGGAACTAACAATCTGTCATAAATCTGTAAAAGAACAGAGAAAGTGTCCTACAGACATTGTTTGCTTTACTCAGTCCTTTCGACTGTATTAGTTGCGGAAACTTAATGAAGAAGGTCCACTGTCGCCTTTATCTGACACGAGAAAACCGTATATCGTATGATCGACTACTTTTAAATTAATACTCTGGTGTGGGTGCCTCTTAGTTCGTAGGGTCTTTGAAGGGGTACCAACCTCTCAAAAATGATACTCATTGGGTGTCTCGCTACTCTTCATTGCCGTGCTGTTGTTGGCGACTGTCAGCGAAATCTGCCTGTTCATTGTTTACCCCCGAAGTGGCCGTCCACGAAACGAGGGCTCATTCGGAAGAGCCCCCTACGCGAAACACCAGAGGTACCTTCCCAACTCACTCGTGGCTTACATAGCAATGTTGGTGAAGTTGCCATGGAGTCGCCTCTGAATCAGCTGTTCGTGGATATGATTGTGGTTGTGGCTGCATTTCACATTTAGACTAGGATAGAACGACATGTTTCGTCTACTCAGTTGACATCACGATATGCAAAAGGCTCTACGGTGGAAGGTCCTTATAACCCAACGCGGGTACTACCATCCATAAGTTTTACTGGCTCTGTAGCTCTCAGACAAATGGCATAAGGCACAAGAGCTTTTTAATACAACTGGGAAAACTTGCTCAGTGGACGTACTAACGACAGTACTTAAGACAACTACGTAAGCGCTCCAGTGGAACTATCCTGGGCGATTCGCCAAGAAAAGCATAGTATGAGTGGTCAAACAAAGTACTATGCTAAAGCTAGAGAAGATATACATCGTTGTATGCCTACTTTTCAGAAAGGATGAAGGTGCACCTTGGCTCAATTCTCCTCTGAGCAAGACAGTGAACAGCTTTTCTCGCTGTCGCAATGCGCACTAGTTCCACATTCTTCTCGGCTCGCTTCAGCCCAAAGACAATCTTGGTGCATGCCAAACTTATCCGTGTTTACTCTTAGTTGCACTTTCGTGTGGTGGAGCATAGTTGATCTGTGAGTAGACAGCTACCGGGTGGATGGAAGGAGTTCACCTGATATATGTGAAACGGATGAACACAATCAATACTTACCATATCACTATGTGCGACTTCTCAGTGCACATTCGAAACGTTTATGAGCGCAATCTCACAAGCTCAACTGCTACTTCGATTTCGCACCATTTCTGACAGTGTCTAAGGACAACTAAGAATAATCCTTTGGGCTTCAACCAGGAATCACCGGACGCTCTTCCGAACTCATTCCTGATGGGGATACTTTTACTTGTGAGACTTGCGTCGTGCGCCGCTCCTAGATCCATGCTGCCAACCTAACCCAAACCGTGTAAAAATATACGACTCAGGATTCACAAAGCTTTCACACCTTTGACCTATATGTAATGGTATCGAACTGGTTAACGGCTTACCGTTTCCGAAAACAAACCGTTCAACTGTGTACTGCGACCACTGATCCAATAAGCAATCTTCTCAAGTTTGAGCAATTTGACTGCATGCCTGATCTGTCGCTTTGCAGCAAGTGTCCAGTGGTGTAAAAGCTAAAAACGTAACTTGTACCGATATTGTATTGACTTTCCTCAGTTGACCGGTAGGAAGTTGGTTTTTATGTGGACATGACATTCAGGTTCCAATTTACTAGAGCTGTACAACTTTATTCCACTCATCTTATCTCTTCCAGGTAGCTGATGCTATTCTGGGAAACCAGATGTTCACTCACTATGATCGTGCCACTGTAGCCCAACTGTGCGAAAAAGCGGGTTTACTGCAACGTGCGCTAGAACACTACACAGACCTATACGATATCAAGCGGGCTGTTGTCAATACACACCTCTTGAACCCCGAGGTAGGTCTTGTTTCTTGTTTTTTTAATATGATCACCGCCTAATTTTTTGGTCCATTGACCCGTCCTGCTGAGTAGTGCTATTTTACGCCATTTCTTATATTCGAAAGTTTAATTCTCTAGTTTACAAACTGAACTCGTTTAGTTAGAATTAGGGGATCACAGAAGAAAGCGTTCTATTTGAAGAACTTCTCAAACTATTCAGTTTCCTCCGTCGGCTGAAGTATGATTCTTTTCCCTCGAGCTCGCACCTTATTCTGTTAGCTGAACCCCGTGTGAACATACTTTGAGGTGGAAAATATGTAGGCGCACTCGAAACTGAGGTGGATCAACTTTAGAACTTGCCGTATTTGCTTCCTTTTGGAACGCGGTCGCTTATCGTATTAATCGATATTTGTTTCTATCGGTTTTTCTGCTAACCAGTGTTTCTCTGTTCTCGATAGGTTCGCCTTATGCACTCATGCCTGGTTTTCAACTGTATTTCACCGTCTGTGTGTATATCCAGTATGCTCGTACCACAGAGTCGTGTGTACACGACTTGCGTCTTATTTAAAACTGCTGCTTGAGGACATTTCCCTACTTATCATGCAAAGGTCTTAACTGGTCAGACAAAGTTCTTGAGCGAAGGGGATTGCGGCAGTTTGCAGAAATGAAACGGAACTGTTGAAGTTTGACAAGTTTGTTGGAGTCTTTGGGAATTACACTCAATCGCACACTCTGTATATGACATCAGCGACTAGGCAGTGAGACTGGTTTTTGTGTCCCAAACGTTCATTCATTCAAACTCCTAAAGTATTTAGGTTTAAATGCGTCATACATTAAGTATGACGACTCACTGGGTAGAACACCATCATCATCATCATCATCATCATAGACAGCAATACATCAGTGGTTAACACTAATGCTTAACTGCCACACAACCATGAAGAAACAGCAAACCCTATATAGAAAGAGAGAAGGAAAAAGAAGGGGACGGGAAGGGACCTAACTACTGAAAATGACTACGTCCCTATTCAAACATTCAGCATCAAGGTGCCTACACCGTGGCCCAGTCAGTTATTGGCTATTATTGACTTATTATTGACCAAGCCGATCGGGTGATCAGCCTGGTCTCCAGCTGAGACTGCTCGGAATGACAAATGAATTGCTCGAATGTCACCGTTTTCTCTACGAGCTTTCTGTTATATAAGGACAACTAGCATGAAGTGTATGCTATCTCACGGATGCGACCTTCACATGGTACTGAGACGTGTGTTTACTTAATAGCATCGTTATGTAAGTGGCAATAGTACAGTGTTGCTTGACGGCAGTACTTTTCCACTGAACTATGCTGCCAGAAGTAGTGAGGATCCGAGCGTGCTCAGACTGTTCGTTCTAAGTGAATTGACAACCATCTTAATGGCAAATCCATGGTTTCCATGTTTCCTACCTCACAGGAGTGCTTAAGGTGTGTAGGTGTTAGCCTGCTTGATTTCTCATTAGTATTTCTAAACTGGGTTTACCTGTCTGTCATTCTTCGGCCGGTCGAAACTATCATCCCCGGTTACCCTTTCTGTAAAAGCCCCTCGAGGCGCACGTGTGCTCATATGTTGTAGGTGAGGTGTTCCCTTTCAGCTAACCAACTTACGTCCGTTTCCTTTCCAGTGGCTGGTAAACTATTTCGGCTCATTATCCGTAGACGACTCGTTGGAATGCTTACGTGCGATGTTACAGACAAATATCCGTCAAAACCTTCAAGTTTGTGTTCAAATCGCTACCAAGTATCACGAACAATTGGGAACCTCGGCCTTGATCGAGATATTTGAATCGTTCAAATCGTTTGAAGGTCTCTTCTACTTCCTGGGGTCTATTGT
This sequence comes from Paragonimus westermani, assembly GCA_008508345.1. Taxonomy (NCBI): domain Eukaryota; kingdom Metazoa; phylum Platyhelminthes; class Trematoda; order Plagiorchiida; family Troglotrematidae; genus Paragonimus; species Paragonimus westermani. The sequence goes on from QNGE01000834.1 coordinate 35,593, forward strand.
TAACTACAGTCAAGAACCGGAAGTGCATTTCAAATATATTCAAGCAGCTTGTAAAACAGGTCAGGTGAAGGAAGTCGAGCGTATTTGCCGAGAAAGTAACTGCTATGAGCCGGAACGTGTCAAAAATTTCCTCAAGGTATTTCCCGTTGAAGATTTTATATTTTATTTTGTAATTCGGACTGGAAGCAGCCACGTAACTCGGTTCCCTTTCTTTTTTCATCATTCAGGAAGCTAAACTCACTGATCAGTTGCCACTCATCATCGTTTGCGATCGATTCGACTTTGTACATGATTTGGTCCTCTATCTGTTCCGGAACAACTTGCAGAAGTATATAGAAATTTACGTACAAAAGGTGAACACCGGCCGCCTACCCATCGTGGTGGGTGGTTTGTTAGATGTCGATTGTTCCGAGGACGTCATCAAACAGCTCATTGCCGTCGTTCGTGGTAGGTTGTTAGCACATTTGTTACTTTCCATACTTGTGTTCGGTTCTTTGAACAAACCGTCCACGAGTTTGACTGTCTGGACTCATTACACCACAGTATGATCCTTAGATCGATACTTTAACATGAATTAATTAGTTTTAAAGTGGGATTGTCCACGATAAGGGAAATCAACCGTCGTTGCGTGCATTCAGTCACATTCATCGGATGGCACCAACGAAAATGACACGATTAAAATGTTGGATAGCTAGGGCAGTATGAGTTCGGTCGAACCATTTGCTTTGACGGTGGTGCCGACTAATTGCCTGCTGAATCAAGCAGCCTTTACCGGCTCTGTAGTAGCTGACATAAAAATGGTAAAGTAGTACCTGCGGGTAAACCACAGGTACTATTTCGCCATTAAAAAAAGACATTCTATTCCTAGCCTGTAGCGGAGGACATTGAAGGCGATAATGATCAATCGGATTCCGTAATGTTGTTTTACCGTTGCGTGCTAGGTTGCTCGTGACCTAATGATTGTTATTGAAATGAAACATTGAAAGCCGCAGGGGTGTCTTACTATTGCTGCCCAGGTATGTTCGCGGTGTACCAACACTCATATACTGAACACTTCATTGTAGGCTTGCTCTTTCGTGAATTAAGTCCTACCGTTTGTCTGTTTATTGTTCCTGCACTGGTACTCTTTTTCCCCACGATTATATGACACCCGGTAGTGATAAGGGAGTACCAGTACCCATTTTTCACCCGAAGTTTATTCTACTTGGAGCTCTTTTACGCTGTTACATACTAACTGGAGTTCATTAAAACAGCATGAACCATTCTCCGTTGTCATATCCGGCGCATACTCTTCTAAGAACTTTATTTTCTTTGAACCGTATTTGGTAACCATACGGCTATTAGGTCCTTATTTACTGTAAATAGTATTGTAGTGAAAAGGCGTTAAATAAAGCACAATCTTTATTACCCAACTCACTGGTTGACTTGTCACGCCGCACTCTCGTTTATGAATCAAAATTCTGGTCCATAACACCCCCCGGTTTGTGTGTGTCACCGATGCCTTCTGCCGGGGGGTTTTTCCGATCTCGTTGGACTATGGCTAGTCCGGTCGTACGTGTTGTCCACAATCTATCCATTTTGGGCTTTGACCATATTCTACGATCGTGTCGAGGTACTCCTTCGAGTGTTGGGGTAATCGTTCTCCCGATCTGGTCATCCATCCCATCTTCCTAGTTGAGCGGTAGCCCATCCGAACACCCATTCTGTTCCCGGTTCGCTTGCTGTGGGTTTTTGGACGTACGTCTCCTCTTATTGAGGTATTCCACCGAGAGTTGAAATGGTCACACCCCGTGCATGACAATCCACCACAATATGACTTGGCAACGAGACGTCCCATTTTCACACTGAATTCTTACCTACCACTTACTTCTGCTGCATCCAATTTTACGCTTACCAGCTGAGCACTTTTAAGCTTGTCATTTTCCCATTGTTTTCAGGCCAGTTTAATACGGACGAGTTGGTCGCTGAGGTGGAAAAGCGCAATCGCTTGAAACTGTTGTTGCCGTGGTTGGAGTCGCGCGTACACGAAGGCTGTGTTGAGCCAGCCACCCATAACGCACTGGCCAAAATTTACATTGATTCAAATAACAATCCCGAACGCTTCCTTCGCGAGAACCACTACTATGACAGTTCAGTTGTTGGCAAATATTGTGAGAAGCGTGACCCGCATCTGGCATGCGTGGCGTACGAGCGCGGTCGCTGTGATCATGCGCTGATCGACGTGAGTTTCATTTGACATTAGTATTTTTGCGTCCCATTGCTTAGAGGTTTCTTCACGACTGCCAGTTCGTCCTATCTCACCAGAATGCCTAGTACTAAACATTACTTAACTGACTCGAGCGAAAGAAAATGTTCCATTTTCTATATATTGTGTTTTTCAACCGCATTCGGGCATTTGTCGTACGGGTTATCAGGTCTGTGTCACTCTCCATTTCCAAAACTCTTAATCAGGCTCAGTAATTAACAGTTGGTATATCGTTTGTAAATATTCTTCGATAATCAGTCATCATTTGAAGCTTGAAGCCGTTTTATGGTTTTATTGGTCTATGTGTACTCAGTGTCATATTTATAGCCGCCCTTCTGGTCATCGGTGGGCCCTAATTCGTATACGCCTGATAGGCTGTTCGGGAGCACCGGTTTATTTGATAGTGCTAAGTGTCATTGGTCTCCCTTAATTTCGGTTTCGTCTTGTTAAATTGAAGTAACTATTTCTTGGTTCCCCGCTGAGTTCCGCATGATCCTCACGATTCAAACGATAAAGTTTGTTTCTTCGTTTGCATACTCATAAGTAGTATGTTTTATTTTCAGGTTTGCAACGAAAATGCCCTTTTCAAAACTGAGGCACGCTACCTAGTGCGACGCAAAGATCCCGAATTGTGGGCGGAAGTGCTTAGTGATTCAAACACTTATCGTCGTCAGTTGATTGATCAGGTTGTTCAGACTGCTCTTTCTGAAACGCAAGATCCGGAGGAAATATCGGTGGCAGTGAAAGCATTCATGGCGGCCGATATGCCAAATGAACTTATTGAGCTTCTTGAGAAAATCGTACTAGACACTTCAGCCTTTTCCGACCACCGAAATTTGCAAAACCTCCTGATCTTGACAGCGGTTAAGGCAGATAAATCGCGTGTTATGGATTATATCAATCGCTTAGATAATTATGACGCACCTGACGTTGCTAACATTGCAATTAACAATTCACTCTTTGAGGAGGCCTTCACAATCTTCATGAAATTCGAAGTGAACACATCGGCAATTCAAGTGAGTTTTTTTTACCAGTAGCATTTCGTTCTTTTCATCTTTCGGTATCAAAAGTTTATCATTCCAATTTGTCGGTACAGTGTGAACCATTATGAATCGTCAGAGGGGACTGGAAATACTGTCTTGTACTTGCAGTGCAAATTTTTTTTTGCACAACCTAGACGCCTTGACGTCATATGGTTTTTGTTTAGGTAGGAGTTTTTCAATTGGGTTTCCCCTTTCCCTTGAACTAATGTTCTTCATGGTTTTATAGCAGCTGCGTAACGTCAACCGTGGACGTATTTCTGTCATGATCGGATTTCGCTGGATTGTGTGTTTCTTCGAGCACCTCTCTGTACGAATAAGAAAGTGCTGATTCAAAGTCCTTTTAAATTTATTATCTCAGGAGAATTTCCCCCTATTTTTAAACGCCTTTTCTTTTCCATCTCGTCTGTCCGTTGTGCGTTTTAGATGTATCGTGTATCTGTTGTTTTGGGATTATAGGTGCTTATTGATCACATCAAAAATTTGGATAGGGCGTATGAATTTGCTGAAAGATGCAACGAACCCGCTGTGTGGAGTTTGTTGGCCCAGGCTCAGCTCCGTGAAGGTTCCGTGAAAGAGGCCATCAATTCATACATCAAAGCTTCTGATCCCAGTCAATTTGAGGAGGTCGTTCTTACCGCCTCACAGTCTGAGCAGTGGGAAGACTTAGTGCGCTACTTGCAGATGGCACGCAAAAAGACTCGTGAGACGTTTATCGAGTCTGAACTGGCATTTGCTTATGCGAAAACCAATCGCATGTCGGATCTCGAGGAATTTCTTTCTGGCCCCAATCATGCCAATATCACTTTGGTAGGTTTTACAACTGCTCTCCTTTTACATATCTACTGATTGTTCTCAGAAGCTTTTTGAACGCTTACCTGCTGTAAATTACGCAAATTTTTTTTGGCTTGCGCAGTTTTTATGAACTTTCTAAAGGTGAACTCTCTTTGCCGCTGTTCCCATATTTATGGTCAGTGCTCGTTACAGTGAACACTGTAAAGACACTCACTGAAAGATGCTTCTTAATTTGTCAGTGTCAAGTGACTAATCACAAATCATAGTAAGTAATTCGATCAAAGATACGCCCCGTCCACTTCTGCCTAATCGGCGCTAAAACAATCTCTAAAGCATACTGCAAGCGACCAATCATCAGGGTCTGAACAGATTTCAAGAGCCATGCACTGTGCTGATGTAATTGTTACCTGTTAGTGTTCGTGTTTTAACCTTTGTATTTACATTTCTTGAAGGGTTACTGTGTGGCATATTGACGTTGTTTCCCTCATCCGTTGCACTTTTTCATAAACGGAAAGAAGTACAACAGTTAAGACAAACAATTTACGTATCGTTGGACAACCCTAGTGACTTCCACATCGTGGCTTATTGGATAGATCTGCGGACTACGGTTCTCGTGCTCATTCACGCGTCATGAGTTCGTTTCCTAGGCGTGCTTGTTCTGATGAGACTAAACAAGGCCGGATCACATCCGTGGTCTCCATGGTAGTCACTAGCCCCACATTGTTTACATCCTGTCAATGTTTTCATTTTCCGCGAAGTTGGCCTTATCGGTTTCCGCCATTATTTTGCTGACGCTAAGTGCTGTTTCACCCCGTCTGCTTGCCAGTCCTCGTGTTTATGCATGTGCTCTTTTTTTCTGACAGGTTGCTGATCGTTGCTTTGAACACAAAATGTTCGTCGCAGCTAAACTTTTATATTCGAATGTCAGCAACTACTCGCGCCTGGCCATCACTTTGGTCCACTTGGGTGAATATCAAGGTGCTGTCGATGCTGCTCGCAAAGCAAATTCAACCCGAACGTGGAAAGAGGTCTGTTGCGCCTGTGTGGATCATAAAGAATTCAGATTAGCTCAGATGTGTGGCCTGCATATCGTAGTGCATGCCGACGAGCTGGAAGATGTGATCAATTACTACCAACAACGTGGTCATTTCGATGAGCTAATCCAATTGCTGGAAGCCGGACTAGGGCTGGAGCGTGCACATATGGGCATGTTCACAGAACTAGCGATTCTCTACTCCAAATTCAGACCTGAGAAAATGCGTGAGCATTTGGAACTGTTCTGGTCCCGCGTCAACATTCCCAAGGTACATTATTAACGTTTGTTAGGTTTGTAAAAGTGCGGTACTTTTGAAACATGTGTATGCATGGTTGCTTTATGACGTGGGGTAGTGAAAGCCGTAAAGAAAGTGATGGCGCCTTGTTTTCACTTATAGCTTGTTTATTTGCGGATTGTAGGTACCTTGATGTTGAATGTTTGAATATAAACGTAACTATTTTCAGCAACTAGGTCCTCTTGTGTTTTTTCTTCGTGGCGATTAAGCATCATTGAAAACCACTGATGTATTGCTGTCTGTGATGATGTTGATGATGGCTACTTTTCCACCACAATATTCATCAGCCGTCGACTATACACTTGCATTTATACCTTTAGGTACTCAGGGCTGCTGAGCAAGCCCATCTCTGGTCAGAATTGGTGTTTCTCTACGACAAGTATGAAGAGTTCGATAACGCAATCCTGACAATGATGAAACATCCGACTGATGCTTGGCGCGAAAATCACTTCAAAGACATGATTACCAAAGTCGCGAATGTGGAACTGTATTACAAAGCTATTCAGTTTTACCTCACTTACAAGCCTATCTTACTCAACGACCTGTTGACAGTGCTTTCACCTCGGCTGGACCACACACGGGCTGTTGGGTTTTTCCTCAAAACTGGTCACATTGCCTTAGTGAAGCCCTACTTGCGTTTCGTGCAACAAAACGGCGCTAACAGTAAGGCTGTTAATGAGGCCTTGAACAACCTATTGATTGAGGAGGAAGACTATCAGGTAGGCCTGTTTTCCTTATTCATCCGACCACTGCAGCTTCGGCTTTTATTTCCGGGTTTCTAATTTTGACTCAATGTTCTTCTCTGTACAATTCGAAGGCTTTGCGGCAGTCTATTGAAGCACACAGCAATTTCGATCACATTGCTTTGGCACAGCAGCTCGAGAAACACGAGTTGATCGAGTTTCGCCGTTTGGCCGCGCTTCTTTTCAAAGGAAGCAGTCGCTGGGCTCAAAGCATTGAATTGTGTAAGCGGGACAAACTATACACTGTAAGTTGTGATAAGTATGCCCTCAAGTTTGGTTTCCTGGTGGCTTGATTGCGTTGTGTTATTCAAAGCGTTCCGTGTCCTCATGAACCACTTTTACCCTATTTTCTTGCTTTACTGTAGGACGCAATGCAGTATGCGTGTGATTCGCGCAGTCCTGAGATCGCGGATGAACTACTCCGTTGGTTCTTGTCCGAGAATTTGCCAGATTGCTTTTCCGCATGTCTTTATCGTTGTTACGACCTACTCCGTCCCGATGTAGTTTTGGAACTTGCTTGGCGCAACGGTCTTATGGACATGGCCATGCCATTCATGATTCAAGCAATGCGTGAACTGACGACAAAGGTGCGCACGATTTGCGTTATACAGCTTCTGTTCGTTAGGACTGCTATTACCACTACTACTACCACTATTCTTACATTTCAATGTGTTTAGCATGCGTGTACTATTTTGTTTTGGTAGTTGTCTACAGTATTTGAATAAATTATGCAGTTGATGTTTTGAGTAGTTTTCTCGTTTCTTAGGCTCACAGGCTCGATTTGGATGTTAGCAATTTATTCATACACAAAGATGTCCCACGTATTCACTGTTAAAAAAGATACGTAATTTTGATCGTTTTTTAGAAACACCTTTAGATTTGAATGAGCGGAGTTGCAATCTAGATCATTTATTCTACTGACTCTACTTTTTCCATGGTTACCAATATGAATCCTCTTGAATTTGCTTGCTCTTCCCCTGTAATTTAGATCGCACAAAAATGTTTTGTTGCTTTCTTTCAGATTGATCGCTTGGAGCACTCCGAACAAACCCGGGCGGCGGAGGAAGAAAAGGCGGAACAGGCGGTCAACCCGTTGGTTATGCGTACGTCTTCGAACTTCGAGAAGGAACCCTGTCAACCAGCATTCTCTTTTTATTTTTCTTGCATACTGTTGAGAACTTGTTTTTGCAGCTTGCACATCCCTATCTCCATTAGCTGTTGTGCTTAGTCCCTAGTAATTTGATTGAGCCGCTCTTACTAAACGGGAATGTGGACGAAACTCCGGAAATCGATGTTTGTTTTCATTTGGAATCATATAGCCCGGCGCTGTATCGAGTCCTCAGGTGATCGTTCTAGTAAAAATCATATTTCATTGATATAAAGTGGTGCTTTGTGTATAGTTGAGATTTACATCATCACTTTTGTGCATGACACTTTCCCACTTTGAGATTGCGAAAGCTCTTCAGTGGGTCTTGAAATGTAACAGAAATCAAATCCCTTTTTGTCTTCCAGAGCCAGGCCAGCAAAACTTACGTAAACCTACATGTGAAACGATGGTTTGCTAAAGCACTAGGGAAACATCACTGGGGCCCAGCTTTCTGACCTGCATATATCATTCTAACGTACGCTATATGTGGTTTGTACCGCATGATGTTGACTTGTTCACTATTCTTGTTTTACTGTTATCTTCATCGTACCTATTACACAAATACGTTTGACCATGCGGATAAAAGTTGGAACCACTGTTTTGGTACTTTACGATTCGATCAAGCTATTCGGATTAATTTCGTGGCTACTGCCCAAGTATGTTTACGGATGCACACAGTCGACCTGTACTGATCAATACCTCACAATTTACTGGAGATTGTTGGCCACTCTTGTGATTCAATATTCGCGCCCTTATTGAAGAAATTTGTAGCATTTTCGTAAGCATCGTTTTGGTCATACACAGATTGCACGGAAATGCACACTGCATGGGTTACTGAGTAGGTCTTAAACACCTTGATTCACGGACGAAACATATCTCAACAAAAAATGTATCTGAATATCGTTCGCTGGCACATTTTTGTTTCTGGTTTGTCTTTCACGCTTTTCGTTTGTTGTTTCTTCACATGTTCTTCAGTTTTGTAATCGATCAAATTGTATGTAAATCTTGTTTCACCCCGGGGAGCATTTCTGAGTGATTTTTATTAGAAAGGAGGTTCGAATTCATCTTGTTTATAATGCTTGAGCCATTTTTACCTATTGGTACGCGACAGGTGGCGAACCTCAACTCATGCTTACCGGTCCCGGCGGAGCAATCCCTCCTGGTTTAATAGCGCCACCCGTTGTTAATCCGGCCATGTACGGTATCGCTGGTGCACCCATGTACTATCCAACAAATGGTCCATCATTCTAGATGCGACAGAATTCAATTCTTGTGATACATTACTGGTATGTTTGTTTACTGGTAGCCAGCTGACTGCTAGTAAACCTTGCTTTCGACGTTCTTTTTTCATAGATTTCTGTTGACTCTCTACGAAATGTTTTCGAATAAGAGTTGCGGTTTAGATACGTTGTGGATATAAAATGCTTTTCCCGGGAGCGTTACCATTTTTATATTTGAGAAAAACACGAACCATCATCATGTGGCATTTAAAATGCTAAGGCCAAATTCCTTTTATTCCTGCCCTGTGAATATACTCATGTTTGTTCTTATATTGTCATTTTCGGATAATCCTGGTAGCGTTTATTATTGCATCAGTCCAAATAGTCAGTTTCTGCTCCAAAATTTTGGTAACCTCCTCCTCAGGACAGCCTGTGATAATGTCATCCCATGTTCCAATCATGGTGCTGTGCTGTTATGCAAATGGATCTGCGCTTTAGACTAAGACCAAGCTCTACCCCTTTCGTAGTCATCGAAAGCCAGATGATGTCTGCAATCTGATTGGACTTGCTATAGTTTATCCAAGTGTGTCATTTAGCACGCCAGTTGTGTGCTAACGTTTAGTTCCTGTATGTTGTATTCATGTTGGGGTTTTCGGGAAATATGTTCGTTGAATCGTTGCCAATTTAACGGTTATTTGAGATTCTGTAGGTTGATTTCACACATCCTTGATCAAGGTTTTTTAGTGACGTCATCGGGTGATCAGTTTAATCGTCCCTCCATTGTTATCGTCAGTCAAATTAGCCAATTAAATCTGTTGAATATTCTGGGAATTATGCTTAGGCAAGACGTTTCCGTGTATTTTTTCGACCTCACTGCAACTCTGTAAGGCCACCTAGTTGTACGAATCGGACCTACTGAATTGAGTCCACCAAAACACCATACAATCAATTGACACCTGTTCGTTTCTATTGCGCTAGTGAGGAACGTCGGCAATTTAATCCTGACACAAGACCATTTCCATTTTTGCTTTTTCAGGGAAACCTAACACCTTTCACTTCGTCTATTTCACCTCGGAACCTGAATGTAACCATCTTGCTTGCTCTTTACAAATGCGCCAATAAAAGTTAGAGTCGGGTTATTTAAGTCTCTTTTAGAGATATCTTCTGCTTCTATCACAGAGCCCTAGGTCACTTTTCACGCGGGTATGCCCCAGAGGTCCTCGTTTCTGTTAGTACTACAGGCTAGCCAATTCAGTACGTGTATTCCTTGAAACAAGTAATACGTTATTATGCCATCAATGTGTTAGCATGCTGTCAAACGATGCTACCTATATATAACGCCGTAATTGGTAAAGTTGAATATCTTTTGCGTATGCTGACAGACAGATCTGTGACGTACTATTGGCCCCTTTGAAGGTTTCACTATTCCTCGGAGTCTAAGTACTCTCTTTGTCGCATTGAATTCACTGTGGAAAAATAGTTGGTTCAGCCAAATGGCTTACTCAGAGATTTGTTCAACCTTAGTTGTATCCACCGCTGTGATTCATTTTCATGGTATTGGCAATCACTGTCACGTGACTCGTTAGGATTGAAGTTAAGCAGTGGCCATCACGTAATTGGAGGATGGGCCAATGTGTGCAATTACTTCGCCACCGTCTGAGTTTGGTTGTGATGCGATGACCATGGTGAACCATACGTCTTCATCACCGTCAACTCAGCCATCTCCTGTCGATGTGCAATTAGGCAATCAGTATCTGAGTGAAAATATGCTATCAGTGAGACGTTTCCGTGTGACCTTCACTGCACGAAACCCATATTTACATTTACTTCACGGATAGCTCAGCGAGCCAATGACAATATTCACACCACTGAGGTTGATTAGCTTTCATTTCATCTAGCCGCTTCAGCTTCCGGCTCACAAGTCACAATTAGCCTACAGACGCTTTGGCGATTGTCTTGACTCCTGTACACGAGCTCCTCATCCTTCCACCTTGCATTTTACACCCGTCGAGTACAATGTCAAAGAGCACTTGATGTGACGGATGACTAGTCGGCATTCTTAGTACTTGACCTTATTATCCAACTCTACGCTCACTTAGTGGTTGCTTACTCATTGGTGCCACCCAATATGGACAATCGAACACAGGCATCAACGGTCGAGTGTTTGACGGTAGTGCATTTCGTGCACTCTCAGTAGCCGCTCCCATCGCTTTAAAGTAACGCAGCTCTTACCTTACATGCGCGATCCTTAGGCTTTGGAGAGATGTCTTAGCTTTAGACATACGGTATTCTATTTCATTTCACGTGCTCACGCCATTGTTGGTGCAATTTCCCGAATACACAAACCGGTCCATAACTTCACGTCATTCAATCTGCCTAATCACCACAGTCTTGCGAAAGCGCCTTGTACTTTGAGGTTGTAAGGCTCCTTCTGAATTGATTAGCAGGATGCAAAAAAGCGTCTAACATTGTCTGTGCTACTTCAAACTTGAACTTTGACCATTTCATCGCTGCTCTCAACCTGAGCCGAAATATCAGACTAAAGCGCCAGCAGCATGTTCATTTATTTACTAGACACCCACATTTAAGCAGCTTTACAAACGTGGAATAATCCACTGAATGGAGCACACCTTTTTTAGTCGAGGAAGACAGTAACCGGTGGTAAATGTGTATATACTGTAGGATCGGCGATGAACGAAAATTGGATCAGTACGCCGTCGTCCAGCACGGATCACTGCTTGTTCTCTAACGTTTGCCTCCTGATCTACAGCGTATTGACGACATGTGGTGGATACCAGAACCGTAGTCTTGACTGGGGCCAAGCTCACACGTCTGCGGTTCTACAATGGTCCCTGACTCTCATCTTTAATATGGGAATCAATATTGAGTGCTCTCAGTACGAAAGGATTTTCTCAATCGTTCTTACTAGTTGAAACAACACAGTCGAAGCCTTTACTAATGTCTCACTATCTTCTTCGAGAAGTGTTGATGCACTGTCATCTGGATCGGCCATCCTATTGCATTTAAATGCCGAATACAGTAATATTCCTTAGGTTCGGTCGGTGAGGCACTACATTTCGGAAGCGGGAGACCAGTTAAATTGGCTTTCAGGTTGTTCTGCTCAACTGTCTAACCTTCTAAGCAATGAGTTTACCATCTGCTTCGCTGATAGTTTTACTGACAGCTTGTCATCCGAGTTCAGTCACGGTTTAGCTTGAAGAGCTTGGTAGTATTTCTCAGGTCAGAAGTGGCACCACTTCATTCACCTCCGTAATTAGCCAAGCTTCACGGTAAGCATTCAGACTGTGTCTGAGTTTCTTACGAGCAACTTTTAAACTATGTGAATTGTCGGGAGACGTATTCTATCTGGCGTCTATCAGTTCCAGGGAATGTTCTGAGGTCCAATGTTTGTTTGGTTCGTGAACCACTTTCCGCATGCAGTGATGTCTGCTGCTGAATAGTCTGCGATGTTCAAGTTCGGCACTTGCTAGAATCTTCGTGGTTAGAACTGATGAGCTGACACTGTAGGTCTGACCATTTCCTCGATAGCTGGTCCTTGGTGGAGTCTTTACCCAGCTCAACATATCAGTGCGTGATTTGGAATCAAGTGTGCTCTTTAGTAAGAACGACGTCGCTGATTGTTACCATGCCACCTACAACTAACAGCCATGGGAGCTATTTGAAGTCAGGTCTGATTCGGGAAAGAGGCGCCAAGTGGAACAAAAATGTGCACGATGTCTGTAACGGAAATCATCATCATCATAGACAGCAATACGTCAGTGGTTCACACTAATCCTTAAGAAAAAGCAAACCCGATATAGGAAGAGAGAAGGAAAAAAGAAGGGGACGGTAAGGGACCCAACTACCGAAAGTAACTACGTCTATATTCAAACATTCAATATCAAGGTGCCTACACCTTGCAAACAAACAACCGAGCTGCAAGTGAGAGTAAGTGGAATTGCATAAATGCAACCTGTGTTTGGCGGACAGTTGCTATGCTCTCCCACCATTACACGAGCAATGTGATCTCAGCCCAGTCCTTGCATTCAACCGAGATTTAGGGTCGCCAGAGCAGCGTATCTGGTTGTTCATCTCCCTGACCGTAATGGCTATATCAGGATGATTTATCGACCTAAACGAAGCAGCCGTATACTTGACAGCGCCATCGCTACAGTCACTTGGGAAATAAGCAGACAATCAAAATATCTCCAAAGATTTTGTATCTGGAGCTGGTCTCGACAGACTCTACCAGACGGACGATACGGGGCCCACTGCTACCGGGAATTTTTTTTACATAAATACGACTGCGGTTGTTGCTTTGGGGACCACTTCTGTTCTTGCCTGCCGATAGTGGCGGTCGTGGAAACACACGAAATGCACACCCAGTACGGAATACACGGTGCACGTGCCGTCAGTTCGATTCTTTGGTCACTGTTCCGAACACATGATCGAGGACGGTCTGTTAGATTGTCTCTTCAATGGTACGATCGTTGAAAGTGTTTACGTTGACTCGTGTTCTAGGCTTATCAAAAGACTAGTTGATAGGAACTGAGGCTTTTTCGGGACTATGATTATGATTTGCTGAAAGTGAAAGTGGAAGTTGTGAGGGATCTTGGAGGTAAATTGAACAAAACATTTGGAGGATAGAGTTTACGGTAGGGGAGGGGTCAGCAGTAGCATGTTTTTGCCTATCCACCCTGCTGTATGCAGCAGATGGGCTACTCGGTTTACACTGCGGCAGCCAATGCAGTATAGAATTATTAATGTGAATATTCATGGTTGCTTGCGGGCTGAGATGCTGACAGCACGCTCACACTGAGAGAAAAAAACGATTAGAGTTTTCAACCAAAGCTGTTCTCGGTGTGATATTCTTGTATTCTTACTTGTATTTTGACTTCAAAAATGGATACACTGGATTTAAGTTGGAGGGCGACAACGATGTTTATCGTCAAAGTTCAATACTTCTTTTTATCCTATCAGCCACACGCCAAAAACAAGCCGTTTATATACAAGAATCTCAAATAACGGGGATAGAAGCTAGTCTATCAGTGTCCACTATTCAACTACAAGGCAATCAAACAGCTTGTACAGACTGTTTTTTGTAAACAAAATGTTGACGTGTACTGTCTGTTCAACATGACCTCGATTAATTAGAGAAGTTGAGTTGAGAAGATTGTCATTCTAATAAACAACGATGCAGTATTGGTTTTGCGACTTTGTTACCTGAGTAACGTGATGTTAAAGACGCAGCACTCTATCCTCTCTAAACAGCGTTCACCAGCGATGATATATTTGATAAATACTTTCACTCGCTAATTACAAGTTAGATGTACTTTTACTTTCTACCGTTTATTTTAAGGACTGTTGTTTCTACATTGACGTTGGTCACATGTTCATGGCTGATGACAGTATGCATCATCGTATGGATGTAGGTTTTTCGACATATCTGGCCTATGCAATCAGATAAGAATAATCTTTGTACGTACACTTAACAACAAGATACACAATTTGCAACAATTAAAAAAATGCACAAGTGTAAATTTCCGTTTAATAACAAAACGGAAGCCTCAATCCAAAGTGGATTCCGTCTACCCAAGTAAAATGCGGCTTCATGATCAACTCATTTGTGCCGTTCAGTCCTGATTCGATGGAGCCAAGAGCAGCTGCAGAAACTCAGACTACTTTATGATCCTAGGTGGCAACTATAACTTTGAAGTTAAGGTGACACAAGTAGTAGATGATTAATGGTCCAGACCCACTGGAAGCACACGACGGGTTTCGTGGTTATTGCCGCTCGTCAGGCATGTGCATGCGTTAAATCTTGACCATACATTCCACTGTAGGAAAGTAAATGCTGAAATTTGTGGTTGACTCATTTGTGAACCACTTGTACCATTTGCCTCATACACAACGGAGTCCAGAGTGTGGTTCCCATTTTTCTTGAGTATTTCCACGCATCGTTTATGCGTGTTACGGATCTAGGAGTACAGGTATGCCTGTATGATTTCAAAACAAACTTCCTTACTAGCACGTAACATCTCCAATTTCGGTATATAAGCACGTCCATTTTTGTTCACCTGTCAAGGCCGCAAACTCCAAAATTTCTCAATCGTTTACTGATTAGTGCTTAGAGATTTTGACTAACAAATTTCCATCGCTATCGACTGATCGCAACTGCCACGGTCCAACACATTTTCCCGTCGAGCTAACTTTGTTTACCTTCTGCAACTGGCGAGACCACGTCCTCTCACCCTGCAACAGCCAGTGGATCTCTGTTTTCCATCCCACACATTTGTACACTTAATCGTGAGACTCTCTTTGTCTTTGAAACCTAAACAACCTCCTTCAGATATCCTAAACTGACATCGAGACACGCGGAAATAATATCGAGACAACTTGCACTGGAAAAAATATAGTTCATACCCGGAATTGTGAATGCGCCACGAACTCCCTGCGGTCGTTTTTTTACCTCCTTTCAGAGACCACTCATCGGGGTCGTTGAGACCGGCTTTCTACAATACATTAAGTATCAAATTATGTGTATGCCGCCGTCATAAAAAGCTACTGGTCGTCCTCTTTTCCCGTTACCTGTTTGGACAGACTTCTCAAGGATCTGTAGATGGCAGTGTGATTTTGTTCGTTTGGTTTCCTCCATATGCTCTAATTCATTTCACTAGAAACGGAAATCTGGCCTTTTTCAAACTCATTCACTGCTGTACCTCTTGTTAAGTTAGAATGGCCTGATTTGACTGATTGTGTACACTCCAATTGCAATCTGTCTGTCTGACTCCTGTTGTCGATCTACCACTGCGAGCCCAACATGTCGTTGCTTGCATCTTCCCCTATGTTTACAAATTGCACTTGCTCCTATCTATCGTTCGCTCGACTCGGATTTCGTATGTCCTTCTGTTCAGACAAATTGGATGGATCTTGTGATGGGCCTCATGATTTTGCTCATTTTCGGGATTTCGCGAGAATTGAATGATCCTGAAAGTTGTACAGTATAATGACTAGTAGTTGAGTGGGTACTAGAGCCATGCGTTTTGTGCCTCGTGGTTTTCAAACTACTTGTAAGGTATCGGTTACTGTAATACTTACTTTACGGAGTTTATGTCCTTTCACACTTAGTAAAATAAACAGTCATCATGTCACACAGCGTTACATCAGTGGTTCACTGATGCTTAACTACCACGTAACCACGAAGAAGATGAAAACAATCCTAGTATAGGAAGAGAGGGGGGGAAAAAGGAGGGAACGGAAAGGGACCTAATTACTAAAGAGATAGTTACTTCTATATTCAAACATTAAACATGAACATGCATACACCTTGCAAACAAATGAGCGGTGGTGGTTCATTGCCTCAGATTTCAACATATTGCCCTATCTGTCAAGTACTGTCACTCCCCATTTCCCACTGTGTTGGCGTCACTGACGATCTGAATCGATGTACATCTTTCCGGTTGCGCTTATGGACTGTCGTTCTTATTCTCAGATGGATCCGACGCTCACGGTCGGTGGTGTTGTGAAAAGAATTCATATAGTAGGTTGTCTCTTGCTACCCTATTCTCCTGTTTAAACTGTTTTTTTCTACTGTGTACCGATTTCTACTTCCAGTCATAATGCACATCACTGTACTTTTTTTCACATTTCAGCACACCACCATACACCGTGCCTATTTGTGCGCTTTTTCGGCGTGCGAAACGAATGCTTACTTTTACCTCACCTCTAGGCGTTTCCCGTTTTGAACAATGGCCTCAATTCAATCACTTGCGAGCTCGTTTTCTCTCTCTCCTGCGAAAAACTGTTTTAGCTTGGTTGTTTATCTTTTTAAAGATCCGTTACTCCCGATATTACCGAATATACATCAAGTTCAAAAATTATTAAGCAACGTTGTCAAATCGCCCCACTCCAAATATCCATGCGCTCGTTCGTGGTTTCCGCCACATGTCTCACGATTTTTGACCCATAATTTGGCCTTTTCTCGGAGTTGCATCTGTTTTTCTTCGGTGACCGCACTCATTTTAAACGAGTACTTGGCAAGCATTCACGTGACGTACGCTTGGTCTTTATCACTCTGCAGTCATTCCATATCCCACCTCTGGTTATCATCCTTTTCAAATAATCGGCATCGTGATGCCTAGCTTACTATGTGCACTACAAAAACCATGTCTCTCGAGTTTAGGGTTGGTTGACATTGTCGTGCCATTTGTTGTGTGTTTGTTGTCTTTGTGATTTCATTTTTCACTTCTTGCTCACTCAGCTCTTGCGCCTATCATTCACGCGTGTCATATCTGACCGGTTACTTCTGCTTGTCTTTATCCAGTGTTTCTCATGTTTGTGTATCAATATCTCCGCCTCAGACTCATTACGACTGCCGACGCAGCCTATCAAATTTTTTTAACTAATTGGCCATAGGTCAGTTAGTGCGTACCAAATTAATTTTGGATCGATTGTCTCGGACTGGCCATCCTTCTTTATGTGTTCGCGGTGTTCATGGTGGTATGTGCATTTTCACTAAACTGTTCAAACAAGTTGCTGTAATAGGTTTGTTCACAGCGCTTAAGGTTTCATCATTTGGCGAAGTTGAATGAGGCACGCAGTGACTTCCATTCGCAGAGATGAAGAGGTGCAGTTATTTCTGTATGGCGAACTTCACGTAGACTCCTATGTCTACTATCATTTTCTCCGTAGAGTTCGCCAAAATATCTCGACTCGATGTACTTACTCTCAATAGAAGTCGAGCCTCACAGTGATATGCACTTGCGAAGCTCGCTTGTGTATTTCTTGTGTGTTCTCACTTTCTTTGGAAGGACCCAGTACATTCGGTTTGTCAGTTTGTTCATTGTTAACTACATCACGGTCGCACTAATTTGAAAGTTAGGCTTCCAGCTTTCATAGCACATGAAGTTGGCTCTGGGACACGAGTTGCGTTTGAGCCGAGAACCTCTAGACAAAAACACGAGATGTCTGGGATTCTAACCCATGGCCGCTTGATTGTTGGTTGTGGCGAGATTGGACTGGGGGTATTTCCCGATTAGATTTCTTACACATGCTGTCACAAGCGGAACTGTGGTCATTTGGCGCCAGCCGATAAAAAAAGTGATCGGCTGTCACGTTGAAGTTCTTAAGGGATGACGAAGAAAGGAGTTCGTTTGAACTTTTAACTCAATTACGCAACCGAATTGTTTGTCTCAAGTTCGTAAATGAACGGACCAATCAAAACACAACATGTTCGTCGTTCAGTACCAAGCATTAATGTAGGCGCTACACGCTGGCGAATGTCATTTGAAATTCAGAACCATTTGACTTCATTTGGTCCGGTACTCAGGACATTGACATAGAAAGTGAGGTCTGTTTCTTCCAAGAGGTGCTACTGTTTGCTACAGCCATTTTATGTGATTTGTTGGTATGTTTGGAAGGCGCGGTCAAACAGTTCTGTAAGTAGCCAGATGTTGATCTCTTAATGTCTAGCGCGGTCGCTTGTTGATACTTATAGTAATGAGACTCAGAATTATGAGGATGAAGAAGATTGGTTTTTACATCTCTCCGGTCAAAATCGCTTTTTCGCATTCACGAAGTGAACAGTTGGCACGTCCTACAAAAACAGTATTGAACTTTGTTTGCTTCCATCCTCCGCCCGCTGAGACATGACGTACAGACTGTAACTTCCAGCCAGGTTTAGAGGATCTGAGAGCTCATCACACATTTTAACGATGCTATATCTTGATCATGAGATTAGTCTCTTCTGAATGTAAACCCGTTTTCTGTTGAAAATGGGAACGCTGAATTTTTGAAACAACTTACTATGGATAGCTTCAGCCACTTCTACCATGACCCCACTTCCACAGTTAATTATCCACGATGTGCTGACCTGCGAAAGGTTTTGCTAAATGTGCCTCGCATGTATCTGGTCTAGCCTTACTCGTTTATGAGCATATAGGGTTCTGATTGTCGGATCACCTTAGGTGTCTCCTTCGTCGCTGACTTTTTAGCTTTCTTGCGTTATCAAAGTTGGTTTGGATATCTCTTGTTAACTTCCTAATCGCTTACACGGAACTGGTCGGCGGATTAGCGTACTCTAATCAGCTGCCTCAGCGAGTTGGATCATGCACTAACCAAAACCGGCACACCTAGCCTGGTCAGTATCGATTTAGCCTTCCGAGATCAAACTCTTGTTCACACGTTATTTTGCGGTACCTTTCTTCTCGTTGGATCGATTGGTTGTGTGCTTAATTTTCAGCGGATTGCCAACGCAATTCTGGACTTGCTGACCTCGGTCATACTGTAAGTGTGTGAGTCATCGACTTTAATGCATAATAGTTTCGCATTGTGTCAGTCGGCAGACGACGCACCACACAACATCAGCGGTACCATTTGTAGCACAAAGCGGTAATGTGGAGTTTCAAAGGTTGACGAACTGTGACGTTACGGCATTGACTTTAGGAGTGTACTGGGACATTCTCTCTGAAATGCTTGATACTGGAAGTCGAATTTAATTGTCTTGGTTTCCACTTTAATGTAAAGCGGTTTCCTTACGGTTCCCGAATTTAATAAAGTAATGTCTTTGCCACGTAATCTCAAACCTGCCACTAAACCATTATGTCGTTCGTTACTTGTTAAGCACCGAAACGTTCGCCGCACCAGATGGCTGCTTTCAGTTGATAATTTGACGGTCAACGTGGATTGTAAATACAAGCAACCACCTTGCACACGAACTGAACCTTATGAATACGCAAGTAGCAACAGTTGAAGGTCAATGTCGAATTGGTGAGTAACATAGCTTAGCCTCAGTATTATTTCCGTTTTTTGGCAGTCGAGCGGACATCACATCTCCGGTATGCAATAATGGAGTGCCATGTTTTGTGCAGCTTAGTTGCATCTGCGAGGTGTGTAAGTCAGTTGAATCACTTAGGCGGTCGCAGTAGACTTAAGCTGTAACTTCAACCGTCATAATAAATCTGAGCATGATGAACATTTATATCCACCGCAATGCATATACTGGTACCTTGTCATCGGATGAATTTTGCTCTATCTGACTGCTGCCAGGACTACCCTCGGAAAGACAAGCGGCTAAGACAGCAACACATCAGTGGTTCATACTAATCCTTAACTGCCACACAAATAAAGAAGAAGCAAACCGGATATAAGAAGAGAAGGAAAAAAGAAAGTGACGGAAAGGAACCTAACTACCGAAAGTAACTACGTCTATATTCAAATGTTTAACATCAAGGTGCCTACACCTTGCAAACAAACAACCGAGCTGCAAGTGAGAGTGAGGTGTTATCAGCAAGACAGCTTCCTTACGGCTTTCACTGCCTTGTGTCATTAAATGTGTTTTTAGATTACCGATGAATAGTCGGGGATTCGGTTTATTTTCAAGTTGACCATCACTCACATTTGATCGCAGCCTTCGCATCCAGATAGACTTTCCAGCCAGCTTCTTTCGAAAGAAGTACTAGACTCGAGTTTTGCTCTCATTAGAGGTCGTCAGTAGTGCATATCCTTGTCACGACCGGGATTTGAACTCCGGCCATTCCTATCATGAGGCAACCGTGTTGACCACTGCGTCATTGACCTCACATTAGGCACGACCAAATTATCGAACCTGAACGCTCAACCACTCTCGCTTGTGAGTAATGTTCAGGTTGCCTGATCGTCTCGAGAGGAGACGTAGTAACTGTCCTGTGAACTCCAATCGATAACCCTGCGATTAGGACATCCGAGACAGGTCGAGATCGCTGAACTCATTAAACCTGCAAGGTGGTATTTTAGATTACTGATGAGTAGTCGGAGATTTGGTTTATTTTCAAGTTGACTATCACTCACATTTGATCGTGGCGTTCGCATTCAGATAGACTTCCCAGGCAGCCTCTTTCGAAGTAGTAATTCGGTCCTGCCTAATGTGAGATCACTGGTCAAGAAAGCGTGGCCGGAGTTCGAATTCCGGCCGTGGCAAAGATATGCACTACTGACGAGCTCTAATGGGAGTGGAACTCGAGTCTAGTACTTCTTTTCGAAATAGGCTGGCTGAAAAGTCTAAATGAATGCGAACGCTGCGATCAAATTTGAGTGATGTTCAACTTGAAAATGTGTTGTTCATTGGTGGAACCAAGCTCCAAATCGTCAGAAAAGCTCGAGTTCGTCCGCTGATATTCTTTCGTTAAGGTTCTAGCGTTTGGTTTATTCTCCGGCTTTTCTATTTTCGAACGAAGTTCCCGGGATGTTCTGCCCACGTTTCCTTGCTAACTGGTTGCTTGTGATCACTACTATCGAGACTTGTGTCGCGTGAGCTGTCATCTTCTACATCGGGTTCTTTCGGACTATCGGCGCCACACAGTTGTGTCGATCGAAATGGCTTCAGCATACACAGAGGTGATGGAACAGTGCTGTATCAGGGCATTGTTATAATCGGTCGTAAGCTGGGAGATATGTTTACTAAGTTCATCCGTGTTAAACTACGGTTGGGGAGTATCTACAACTGCTAACTTGAAGTGTGTGTGTGTGAACTTAAACTACTCTTCTCAGAATCGGCTGCTCATTTATGGCGTTCGGCTTCTCTCTCCTATTCGACATATTCACCCAAAAGGAACCTAGTTAAAAACAAGAATGCTTACTTTTTTGCAAACCTTACTACTTTCTAGGCTCCGTGCGCAATACACCCTTCATTAAATGTCATGTGTATTGGTGTAGGCAACCGTTGGGCTTGCAAACTGACATGACAACTATCAAAGTCTAACTGTTTTGGTCAACTATTGGTGTTTTTGATTAATCATCAATCGAATGCAGTCACGAACGAGAATTCAGGTTGGTTAGTTCGGGTCGAGAAGACCGTGGACACAAAGCCGGGTGGTCACAATGTTGGGAAACTAGTAAAAAAATGCTACAAGTGGTAGGAAAAATTTAGTCAACTTGGAGGAGGGAAAACAAGAACACAAAAATTGCAGTCGCTTTGAGCGTTCGTTTACTGCCAGCATCTAGTCGTCAGTGACGTGACAACAAGTTCGATACCAAAGAAGTCAGCGTATGTATAAATGGCGTGGAGTGGTCGATTAGCGTCATTACCTGTCGGCTCTTGCATTTTATCATGGAGGTTTTTCATGCAGAAGTACTGTACTTCGTATGTCATTCGCACCTCGGTGTTAGCTGAATAATGCACAGTGTGTGATTCGCGACTGGTAATTTCGCAGCAGTGCGGACATGTGCTCGTCGATCGCCATTTGTTCCATTTTCCCATCATGGATACAGCAGAAGCACCGGCCATTCCTGTGAACTTGCTCCTTTCCAATCAAAATTCCGTTCAACAATACTTGGTAGTGTACTGTGCTTTCATCACAATTACAGCTACTTTCCATAGAATATCTTGCCGTCAAGTTTTACTGCCTGTCGGTCCGCTCACCAACGGCGATGTACGAAACGGTCGTGGATTCACCGAATGACAAACGTGAACGAGTACTGCATTGTTTTCGGCATTTTAACAATCATCTGCTATGCTAGAATGGTCCCCAGCACTATTCACCGCAGTTGTTTCAAGTGATTTTGGCTATTGTGCAGTCTTTTCCCTTCGTTGTCGGCTTCAATGGTTTTGCGTAATCCCTCGTTTATTCATTTGGTTGCTGTTGGGACGCACCGACCTGAACTCAGTTGGTTCGCCTGTCCCGCTGAAAAATATACTTCACGTTTCTTCCTAGCTGCGCCAATGGTCTGATTGCTTTGAGGCGTTCGCTAATAGCAATCCTGCTGTGGTAGCGCCAGAGATTTTTGAAACCTCTTCACGGTTTTCTTGATTCCGGCCTCTTATTCACCCTCTAATTGAATGAAAATCAAAACTAAAGCGTTCGTTACGTCCGTTCCAGTCGTGAATAGTACGGGTACTGCAAGAAAAGTACGAATGGAAGTCCAGCACGTAAACCCCGAAGTCACAGGATTCTTTAAAGGAGTTTACCAAGTCTATTTATGTATATAGATATACACAGCACTTTTATACTCCTCGCGTAAGCACGACTATTCAATAAATTGTCCTTACGTTTCTTACATTTTACCGACTGCATTGTTTTTCACACCTTTCAGTGAAAAGGCACTAGAGAGTGCGTGAATTTTCGTAAAACTGAAGGACCCGCCACAATTGAACTGATTGACAAAGCATGCCTAACGTTTCCATTATTCCCATAATTTGGACGGTATCTAGACTTTCCAAGGCACTTCTCGGGATTTCCTGATAACGCACTCTCAACACATCTGGAAAATCGAAGGTCTGGCGTTTCATGAGATTAATGCAATATTTTCGAAGTTTTCCATCGGTATCATGCGTAATGAATTCATTTTTCCACAGCTGAGCTTACCATGTGATGTCTTATGAGGGCGACAGAATTGTTGGATGGACTCCCAATAAGACGGCTGGTACTAGGTCACTTTGTGACGTGATACATTCTCGCAAAACCCGCTCCAATGCTTATGGCAATTACTGTTTTCAGTGAGGGACTCAAAATGGTTTAGAGAAATAGTATTCGTTATGTCTACAGCAGCGCTTTTTGGATTCTGCTTCGGTTTATCGCTACTTGTAAACTGAGGTACGTTCTTGTCAGTCTCACTCCGACTGTTATTGCGTGGTCGCAGAATCTTCAAGAAATTTCTGGACCGATCAGCTACCAGCACGCGTCAAACAAAATCTGAAAACTAATGATTTTTAGCTTGGATGCTTAGAAAGGCATGACCTTAGCTGAAGTCCTAAGCTGTAAACCTAGTACACTCAATAACTCTGACGAAATCAAAACGAATTGTACGGCGAAATCAACACTGCAGGAAAAAATCTGGTGATTTGAGGTCAGCTTAATTTACCAAGCTCGGAAATGGTTGGACTTGTTCCTTTTCCCCTAGGACGATAAGGCGATAGAAAGGAAAAGTGAATCTAGTTCGTGGATCATAGTATATCGTTTGTTACAAAATAAGGACCTCGGCCTCTGAAATTGGGAACATTGTTTAGTGGGCTTGCCTATTCTACTGTGATGGATGTGTGCAGGCTCATATAAATGCACAATTCACTATGAGCCGTTAATGACTGCGTCCCGCCTTATCCGCTCGGTTATTTGCCTGCAAAAATAAGTAGACTAATGTGTTCGTGACGTGGTTCCCTCCGATCGATTGTTGAGCGCAATGTGGTCTGGATGGTTTTTTGTCTCCTCTGGAAAGCTTGGTTGGCACACGTGAACGTTCGAACAATGGATTGCAAACGGTGCCATCAGGTGACTGTTGGTCCGTCAAAGCATTTGAGCTTTATAACTACTTATGTGGCGATAATCACTCACCGAAATAAACGAGGCAGTAGGAACCTGGTGATATTGCCATAGGTAATTTTTCACACCAGACAAACACTGACAATATCCGGATGGTTTTATTTCCATAAAGTGTTCGGAATGTCAGGTATTTTTGCAGTCTTAAGGCCTGTGAGATTTGGCTGATTCTTGTTTGAAACAGTTGATTCCCTACACAAATTTGAACATGGTTGACGGCATCCGATTCGGATTAGCTTGTCACTGACCGAAGCAAAAGGACGCCTGCGCTTATCCATCACTGCAACTGGCTTGCGCTGCACCAATTGCAGTTCCACCAACACACCACATCCAGTGTAAACCCGAAGGAATAAGACCGGGAGGTGTGCCAGTGGGGCCATTGTGTCCAGCCGGCCAATGCTGATTAGCCAGTTGATTGCCTAATAAGGAAGGGAAACTCTTATCTCTCGGAAACTAAACAGAGAGAGGCTGCAATGACGAGATCTAAACTAGGAAGAAGGATTTTTGAAGTGTAATACAAGAAGCGTTGCAGTATAGGAGTGCAGGTTAGTGCAACCTAAACAAGATAGGGATGAAAAGCAAATTCCTCACTGAACTATGAAACGCCAGGCAGACCATTCATCATACAATACATCAACAAAGCCGAAGAAAAGAATGGGTAGAAGTCCACAGACACTCACGCATCTGCTTTTTGTCTGGCTGCTCCCCTTCGGCCAATCTGACAAGGTTGAACCCGCAATGACCGAAGTCACAGTCAGCGCAGCCCTCAGGATCTAAACAGCACGCAAGCCTGACCACCACGCCAAGGTAGCAGAAATTTGAACATAGCAGTAAGAGGGCGGACATTGGTAGATGCTAACATTTCGTATTGCCTCTTCAGTATCAAATAACAATAACCCGGAGCATATATAAAAGACACAGATGGGATGGGGGGGTGAAGAAGAAAGTAGCAAATAGGGTGGAGAACGACAGGACAGAGTTATTAGATCCATGGGAATGTAAGACTTACATAATAATTGCTTTTTGTACACAACGCTGGCTTGAGGCGACTCATGATTTTTTGTTAACCATGGCTCCAATACGAAATTCGTTCCTTATGTGCTCTACTTGGCGAACTGCAGTTGTAGACGCATTCCGACAAGTGAGTGTGGTGAGTTTAGGAGTTACGAACGCTGGTGCGTCGTCCCTCTTATGCTGAGAGTTCACATCGCTTTCTGGAGTGATTTGTCAAACCATCCATCAGCTGGGAGCAGTCATTTGGTCAACAGGCAAACAGAATCTGCTGATCGTATTTGTTAAACCGATCCTAGAAAGCAGGGGGCTATTCGTTTACGTCGCAACTAGTAACTTAATGGAATTAGCCACACACCTAAGTTGTGTTAGTCTACTTTTCCTTATCAGCAAGAGTGCAGGGAAATCAGTTCTCACAATCAGGGCACAGCCATCAATTGATCAGAGGTTACTGTACCGTGGCTTTCAATTGAATCTGCTGTGGGCAAAATCAACAAGCATGTTAGTGGTTTTGCACGTTGACGTGCGCAACCTGCACGTCCCACTGATGCAAGTGATTGCGTGCTTCTGAAACCGGTGGCCGATACCTTCATATTGAAACGGGCGATAGGTATATCAGCAACAGAGGCCGATAAAGTGACCGCCTGGAATTGGCAAAACATTCCCACTGAATTATCAAAAATAAGGAACGCCAGTCCTAACAACCTGTTGCAATTGCCACCTGAAACGTTGCCATGATACGTGTGCTCTCTGGCTTGCGCCCGCAAGTTCTTCAACAGAAGGTCTCGGTTAGCATAGGTTGTTAAGTGTACTCTTTCAGCACCGCCAGTATGACTCACAATGCAGGTGATCAATAACTGTACTGTACTCTGCTGAGGCAATTGCGATTAGGCAGCTGAAGCCACTAGTGTGTGTTCAGAAGAGATTATTCATTGAATGGTCACCGCCTGTTGTATCTGTATCCGAGCCACATTCGCTACATGCCTTACGGAGAACAACGACTGTAGTGAGGACAAGTGACTCAGTGGGAATGCATACTGTATTGTCGCATTTACAAGCAATCGGGTCATTTTAAAGTATATGGATTAGTGACCCGTTGGCCGTTGAAGCCGCGACCAATCCAAACACTCTTGGAGCTTTGGCACGAGTGAGGGGCACAGGCGGCCTTGACGCGTATACAACACCGCCTCAACGGCACCTCTAGATTTTTTGTATATTTCGACAAGACGCTTTCTGCAAGGGAATGAACCCGATTTGAAAATTCATTTCTCGACTGTGTACTAGATAAGTTGCGATGAACGTGGGCGGGACGAAAATCATACAATAGTCAATTGTTAGCATGTCCCTTCGAATCCGTTCTCGGTTTATCTGCTGGAGGTCGTGGTATGAATGCCACACACAATCCGCTCTAAAGTATTGTTAAGTATATTTCCCACGATATTTCGTTTCAAACACGGGAACATTTAAACTCCGGATGTGGCTTCGTAGCTCCGCTGCTTGAGCGCTTGTCGCGTTTGGACATGCTGTTTCTGTCGCTAGTTCCAATCCAGCCGGAACACAGGTTTTTCTCAGTTGGGTCTCATCTACGTCATTGTGAACAGGA
Organism: Paragonimus westermani; assembly: GCA_008508345.1. Classification (NCBI taxonomy): domain Eukaryota; kingdom Metazoa; phylum Platyhelminthes; class Trematoda; order Plagiorchiida; family Troglotrematidae; genus Paragonimus; species Paragonimus westermani. The sequence goes on from QNGE01000834.1 coordinate 62,015, forward strand.
TGTCTAGCCGGTGATCTGATCTTGCTCTGTGGCTGAATACACAAATACACTCTTGCCCGGTTGATAACACCGCCTCATTTTTCACTCAGTTTTATGGTCAATCAATCTGGTGATATCTTGAAGCTGTTCAACCAGATCTCTCTAATAATGTCTCCTTTCTGTTGGCGACAGTCTTGTGACAAACCAGTGTAGCTAATAGGGAGGTAGGCCGGGTAGCCCACCAAAACGGCATTCTAGGGAATGCAGTACATATTTTGATGCGTCTATCGAGTCGGCCGTCTGACTGTTCATGTTACAGCAATGCTCAAACGTAAGCGCGTCAAACCACAATTGAGCACGTCGTGGAATTTCGGCTGCGTGCTCGAATCAACGTGTTTTCTGAGAGTCAACATTGAGTGGGGAGCATTCCGTCAATACACTTACTGTTTAATGCGTTGGTCTATACTTACTTTTGAAATATACATGATAAGCCGACGGACGCATTCTTGTTGTGTGTATGCTCGAGCGAATGACTCTCGCAGCTGATAAGAAGCGGGTTGCCCACTCAGTCATCTGTAGTAAGGACGGATGGTTACACTATACTAATTACATCACCACTATTCAGTAGCGAGGCGACAGCATGGGTGGAAATGACCGCGGGACAAATACGGAAGAATCACTGGAGGGCAGCATCACATAAAGGAACCGAGAATGTGCGTGCATAGCGACCGGAGCATCCTCAGCTCAGTGTTGTGTGTAAATGAGTGTTTTTGTTCGTAGTCCGGCTGATACGTATAATCCGCGTACTGGTTTCCCCGAATAAATAACCTTTGTGCCTTCCACGTCCTTGGTTCAAAACGCACCCACAGTTTTGAATAAAATGGACTGAGGCAGTTGCCACCGGTTCACTAGTTTGGATCCTACATTTTATTTTCCCGGTTTCTGTTTGCTAACCGTTTCACTTTTGCACCTACATTACCACAACGTAGCTCACCAGAGACAGATTAAACAAGTCGTTGTTGTTGCCCACTTCTCGGTATTGATTGGTTAGGTGTTTCTGATCAATACCGCGCTTTCACACAATCATCGTTTCATTCTGCTCCGCGTAAGTTCATCGAGCTCGACGTGTTGGCTATCATGATTCACAATTCCGCGATCCAGTGAAATTTGAAAGGTTGGGTGATATTCCACTGTTCCACTAGTGAAGATAGGATAACGGAGTACGCGAGTAAATGCTGAAGGATCACACAGACGTTCCCATAATACAACATGGTGATTTAGTCCATGCATCAACCACCCTGTAGCTAACTGAAAGACATCAGTTTGTTGTTCTGGATCACACGTAATAAGTTGGGCTACAATGACTAACTACAAAGTCAGTTACTGTGTTAATTATGTGATCTAAGCGCTGGGAACTACCTTGTTCACTCCTTCAAGAATATATCAACATGTCTGGTCGCAGAAAACGTATAAAGTGGATATTTTCTGTCAAATTGGAAGTCTTAGGATGATTTGTAGTCAAAAGTAGAGTGGTAGCACTTCTCAGAACATCTGAAAATCGCTGCATTCAACTTTGTGACTAACAGAGACGGTTGCTCGTAAGTTAAATGAGCTCAATTTGCGAGTACAACTACGCTGCAAAAGATTCGAACGACATAGCTTTAGGATACCATTCATCTGTGGCTGCAGTGGCTGTAAGACGGGAACAGACCCTTACAGGGAAACGTCAAGCGATAAGAGTATCGAGTGCTGCATATGGGCATCGCACACTGGAATCTTTTCCCAGTTTACTTGTGTACAATATTACTGATAAGTAGTCGGGGATTTGGTTGATTTTAAGTTGAACATCACTCACATTTGATCGCAGCCTTCACACACCCGTAAACATTCTAGCCACCCTCTTTCGACAAGAAGCACTGGACTCCAGTTTCGCTCTTGTTGGAGCTCGTCGGTAGCGCATATTCCTGCCGTGACTGAGTTTAGGATTCCGGTCACGCTTTCATGAGGCAACCGTATTGATCATTGCGCCGTTTTTAAAATGGGCTGGCTGAACAGTCTGTCTGAATATAAAGACTGCGATCAAACGCAGTTGTGTGTACTATGCTTCAACGCTTATTTTGTGCAAATAAGTAACCCACATACAGTGTGCAATTTCTGACGTATGATTTCTGACGTTGAAGCCTGAAGGATAAATGTACGTTCAATTGTACTTACCATCTAAGAGCGTCACCTCACCTTATAGAACTGTTTGGCCGGAAACAGAGGTTGGTATCATCTCCGAATTTTGACTACTTGTGGGTGTTTGCAACACTGTCGGTCCTGAGGCCCACTAGGCTCCGGCTCAAATCATTTGTTCCCACAAGAGTGGCCCTACGACACGTATTAACCGTTAGTTCCGTCCTCGTGAAGCAAGTCAATCAGTGTTCGCACAGCAATAATATGTGCAGATAATTCTGTTCTACCACGTTGGTTGCTACACTCCAGCGTCGATCACTATTTATAACAGCGGTTCACTTTTGAGTCTGGTTTTCCTAATTTTATTCCATGAACTAATTATTTAATAGGTGAGAGTGAATCGTGGTTGCCGTGGTTATTCTGTCTAAGGAATGTATTTTACAGACTGAAAAAGACGGTTTCATCGAAACTGCTTTGCAGATTTGACAGTCCTGTTGTAATGTCAGATATTGTGTTTGGAAATCTATTTGTTCACCCTGTCAAACTGAAGCAGCCCCCGGAATTGTCTTTTTTAAACCATCCAACACAGATTCAGACGTAAATGTTGTTGTGTGGCTCTCCACATAATCAAAATCAATGGTGGGTTCTGATTAAAATCTAAATTTTTTAAAAACACTCCAGTCTATTGATCAACTCGTTCGACGGCTCGTTTGATCTTGCTGGACAAGGTGTCTTGTGCCCATAATTTTAATTTTTGACAGAGTAATGCTGCTCGGTATGTATGCTAATTGGCCGCACGTAGGTAGTCAGTGCGTTTGGTCATATCAGTCAGTGCAGCTGATTGTTTGACTGCCATCTCGTTTGAGTACTGGTGGACACACCCAGCTTTGTTGATTGGCGTAAGATTGCGGCTGTTCGGGCCAATATTCAGCGTCATCTATCATTACACAAGCTTTCTCAGCTCTTTATAGTCTGTGGATTCCTGATGAATCCCATAGGATCGATGGGACGCGGCGAAACACATTTGTGGAATATTTTTACACTGTTCATTATGACACGTCTACTTCGATTTGCGAATACGCGACTAATTTGAGGTTTTCATGGGGTTGACGTCCTAAAGACTGAGGTTGTGCCTACTCTTTATGTTACCCCATAGGGTTCGAAAGTGTACTTCTTATTAGGGGATTGTTTGCTCGCGGAGTATACGTGCAGCGCTAGAACAAATGGAACTGTGTTGCTTTATCGACCCAGAAAGCGTAAGATAATGATTTACGATTGATCCATTTGTTCGAGTGAATCAGCCTCAGGATGTCCTATCACTGAACTTGCAGAGTGCATAAGCTTCACTCTACAGGTCACCAGCTAGACAGCTCATGTATGCATAACATATAAAGGAATGAATATTTGAACTCCCTCAAAAACGTTCAACATGCTTTGCTGAGGCTCGTATGCAAATGAAAAAATGTCCGACAACAATTTTTACATTAGAAAGTTAAGAACCATCACAACAGAAACTTTTTAAGGCTCTCCATTTTGATTCTTATGAACTGGCATGAAACTTTGCGGCACCGTGTAGCTAATCAAAAGTTATAAAAGAGATTAACAGTGGTTAACAAGTAAGCCGAGCCCACAAGTATTGTATCTTTTCTCTATCTGCTTTCTACCAACGTTTATCACTTAATACATTGTTTCTTCCTATAAGAAGCACCTGAAAAGAAACAAATCTGTCCGAAAAACTTTGTTATGATGCACGGGAAACATCTGTATTAGCTACCTTCTGATCCCTAAGGTGTGTACACGTGACATTTTTGGGACTTCCGCTGAGTCTGGTCTTCCGTAAAAAGAGACAGTGCGGTTCGTTTTGTTGGGTCAAATTTATATTTAATGCACATTTCCATCGGTGTACGTGCTATCAATGTGTACATCAATACCCTTAGAAACACGCTTCACACATCTTTATGATAAGCTAAAATCTGACCCTGATCTTGGTAAGGAATCTGGTGTAAGGCTTATTCAACAGTTCAAAGCTTATGCCCACAAAACGAATGCTGAAATATCACTGATGCTTTTCAACCCTGATGTCCTCCAAATTTTAATGGTCAAAGTTCATCAGATCTTTCGTTTCGAAACCTCAACAGCCAGAATCATTGACGTAAATAATGTTGTTGCAAACTTAACTAAAGGCACTTCAGTCAGAAAATCAACAGAGCCAGGCCAAGTTCGACCAGTTTTCCCATCCCATAAAACAGTGCCAAGTGCACTTGCTTTCCTCAGCAAAAAAATTCCACCTATTACTCTTACCTTCACCCTGACCCCAGATAGGACAGTTGGCACAATGTTGTCATGTCGAGGTTACCTGAGTTCAAACTGTCCCTGTTTGACTGTTTTTTTTTCACTTGTACAGTTTGATAGTATATCCCAGCCCGAAATCGATCACAAAGTCACATGTGGGGAACCAACACACGATGTAATACAGACCAGCTTTTTGTCCACCTTTCAGTCCGAACTGCGTGTAGATATTAGTGTAGTGAGGATAGACGGTCGTACCGTACTACTTACACCACTATTCAGTAGCAGCGTGGATCGAAATGATCGCAGAATAAATACGGGAGAGATACGGGAAGGATCATTAGTGGGTAGCATCTCGTAGAATGAATTTTGCCACATGACGGAACGGAGACATGGTGTTCAAAGCGACTGGGGCATCATCAGACGAGTGTGGTGTGCAAATGAGTGTTTTTGTTCCTAGTCCTGTTGAGACGCATAGGTCGTGTGTTGGTTTCCCCAAATAAACAACTTCTGTGCCATCCGCCTTCTGGGTTCACAACATTAGTATTTCTCAGCTCAAATCGTCACCTCCCAGCACCGTATGGTGAGTGCACAATCGTCACAATTGTTACTGACTGGAAAGAATCAGCTACACAGTTCATCAATGTACCAGGAACTATTTTGATAGCCCCCTGTTAACAACCATGAACGTTTGTCAACGATTGTGACGAAATACATAGCTATTGTCCCACTCACATTGTTATGCTCAGAACGATTGGCTTTCACGGAATGAAATTCTGTTCCTTCAAATAAGCAACACATCATCCAGGAAACAAGTTTGCCCACTCTGGACAGTTTTTGTTAGGCTGGCTACAGCACCAAGCTTTTTCTCATCTGTTGACGGGTCGGCTGAAAGAAAAAACTAACCTACCTTGTAAAGCTTAGTCACTCACTAGATGTGCTCACAGGCACAACCATACCATGTTTTATGAGACAGCGCTGTTAGAGTTGGACGAACAAAACAAGTACTGAGTACAAACAGGGTTACCCGCATCAAAGATACAAAGGTCAACTCCTTGATAGAGGTACCTCACAATTATGGTCAGACAAAAACTGTCGAATTGTGAAAGTCGTTCCATTATTTCAAGTCCATTATAACTGTTACCAGCTTTCCACGGGTCTCATGAATTTTCACATAAAATCAATAAGCAACATCGTACTTTACTCAGTTAAAACGATTCGGAAATATACGCTTGTCACCAAAACGACGATTACAGGTTTACCCGTCGTTATCTTTTTCGTTATATTTTCCGTTCACAACCATCAGCGTTACCCTGTGGCCATCCGGTTTAGTTTTTTAGTCATTTTAATTTGGAGTTTTCTACGCAGACGGGTGATGGTCTTTGGGCGTTTCAGCCTGTGACTCAAAGTCAGTCGATACACAAGCAACGTTAGCATAGTAGTAGTAGTAGTAGTAGTAGTAGTAGTAGTAGTAGTAGTGGTGGTATTGTTACCAGACAACTTTAATTCGAAAAACCTAGTTCGCAGAGATGTAAAAATCTGGCAATGGAACTTCTTCAGTTCCTTTGCTAATAGTAAGAACATCTTACCAAGCGACCCAAAGCTTTGCACGTGATAGCAAAAATAACTTCGTTCTTTGATTGAGATTTTCTTGTGAACTCATTGGCCTCTGGAAACCGCTACTATCGGGTTGTAAGGCAGTAAATTCAAAAGGATTTAGGACCTATCTCTAAATTCCAGAATGACCATCAATAATATTGCTACTACCTAACCCACATATTAAATTCCGTATAACTGACCAATAAGAATATGTCCTGAAGTGCGCAAAATCAGAGGGTTTGTCGGCTTCGAAAACGTCTGTAAAAACACTAATTGGGGTCGGATGCCATTCAACGTTTCTACAGGTTGATCTCAACTGTGACTTCTGAACACTGGAGGTGCTTGATGGCGTAGGCATTGGCGCGATTAACCCGTTTGACAGTCGCTGAAGTCCTGATCTTTGCTGCAGACTTCAGTAAGCTCGCAGTTGTTTTCGTGGCTTTCACCTGGTGTCCTTCAACTAGTTACTTGGATGAGACGGAAAGACTTTCGGGAGCTCCTGGTAGCAGCAACATTTTCCGCTTTCGTTGCACGTTGTACCCACTAGGCCTGACGATTTTCTCCAGGTTGTCTCCTTAATTCCAAGCTACTGATCCTGAGAACTGGGATTTATCCACTGCCCAGTGGAGGTATTTCGGCAAGCTTTAAGAAGTTCGATTGTTGGTGTAGAAAACCGAATGCTGACAGTTGAACAAACAGTAGTACCACAAGATGCAGTAACGCACGTACACAAAATATGTCTGATACGTATAATCGTGTCTTCAGGTGAGTGGGATCATAGACTAGAAGCCAGTGCGCTCCGGTAGGCGTAGAGTTCTTATATGTCTGTCAGTTTAGATAAGTCACTTTGTGTTTGATTACGGAGTGACTTCTCACTAAAAGTTAAAACAAACTTGACACAAAAACTACATAGCGCCATTATTCACGTACACAATGACCTCTACTGTCCATCATTTGACAACCTCTTCCCAAACACTGATTACAGCAAGTCCACAGTTCCAAGCCATCTTCATCTCTTCGGTCAGTAGAGTACTGATAACATAAGTGAGTATCGTGAAAAAGCCAATCATGGGGGCAACACCAACCACTTAAACTATCACCAGCACCAGTGAAACACAAATGAATGCTGTCAACTGGTGATATCAACGTTGGCATCTACTGCGGAGCAGAAAACCTCACACTTCCTTGTATAGAAATACTAGCCGGTTTAAACGGAATGGTTCCGTAGAGCTTTGATTCTTTTATATACAGAGATTTTTCGGTTTTGTTTTGACGGTACCACTTACAGACTGATTGGTGGAGTGGCAATGGGTAGACCATTGGGCCAGCTCGTGGCTGACTTTCCTGGGAATGGCTGAGAAACAAATGTCGAACTCGACTGACAACAGCACTCTACAAACCATGTGTCGGTGATACATCGGTTTTTAAGAATGAGATTTATGTCAAACAATTCCGGAGATTTCCGAAACAAACCCACCTTAGCTTCTTATAAACAAAAAATTAGGAGAAGCTTGTCGTTTTTAAGCATCTGGACCAGTCGACACGAAGACGGAGCAATAACACGGACGGTTTACCGAAAGACAACATGGAGTAGCCAGTACCTTCTATGTTCCTGTTTTTCCTCGATGAACCACGATTGTGGTCCACTCCGAACCCTTTTCCATAGAGCCAGATGAATATGTACTGAAGACAGCATCAACAGGAGAGAAAAGATCCTAAAGGAAGTTTCACTAGCCAACGGTTATCTACAAGAGTTTGTAGAAATTCACAGGTTGCTCAACTTCACACCGAGACTGCTTCCAAGGAAAGTTAGAGTCAGCCTTTAATCATACCATCCAGAAGTTACCAGTATCTTCAATCAAAATAGGTTGGCTTATCAGTACGACTTCATATTGTGTTTACCAGGTTGTATGTGACTGGAGAAAGTTACATAGGCAAAACCGAGAGATGCTTAAGCTCCAGAACTAAGAACATTTGCCCAAATGGGTTCAAAGATCCATGTCACCGTAGAATGGCAATGTTGCTGAAACGCGTAAATAGCCCGTTTCTTCGGTCGCTAGACACGTCCTGGCCATGCGATCGATCCATCTTGTGAATTCAGAATCCTCTTACATCATTTTGACTCAAGATTCTTACGGTTTGCTGGGGCTGTCACAGTCGATTCAAGCCAGCTTTCTGTGTTCAGGACCAACTGTTAGTGAACTTGACCCTTCCTAGGGCTTAATGACCTATCACAAACCGCCTATTGATTATCCACCTCTTTAGTTGTTTGCCATGAAGAAACTACTGTGATTATGGTACTGCGGAGTCACTACGAAATCCTTGCATCTGCCAGTTTTCGTATTCCAACTGCTTTGTTCAAGCAGTTGGTATTGTTTCCGTCGTGTTGACCTTAATATTGTTAGTGTGCATCGTACTTGAATGCTGTTCTTCTTACCATGCACCTTTAATATGTAACCAGCGTTTTTGTGTAGGCGACCGATGAGAATTAACGAAAAGTTGGCATCTCGTGACATTTGTCTTTTTGCCTTGCTGCTGAATTACATCGATGGAGCTCAGTGTTTCGACACTGTTGACCGGCATTATTGTTGTATTACGTAAAATCAGTGCAGTATTGCCTGAACACAATGGAGTAGCGTTGACCAAACATCACCAACAGACGTGGGAAACAGAGGTACAAGCTACATGCATCTGTTTTGCAATCGACCAAACACATTACGGATCTCACATATTCACTCATTTGCTGTAATTATCAGGTATGCTTGGACCATCCGCCGACGTGACTAGTAAAAGTGTCACTAGGTTATCAATGAATAATGACGGAGCTCAACTAGTCTAAACTGAGCATTGTTCACATTTGGTTGCAGCTTTTACATGGCTCTACTTGTGGGAACATGGATCTAGTCTAATAGGACGATTAACGTGTCTTCTCTTTTTAGGTGATCAGTCAATCTGAACATTATCAATAAGCGGATATGGCTGAGCCCGTGTAGACAAAAACTCGGTCTTGCATAACGTGAGTTCATTGATGCACTTCAAAACGGTAGTCTCATTAAAACGTAATCGCAGTTCAAGATCAGCAGTGGCATCGGTGTGCACTACCGACAAGCTTTAATAGAAGTAAGATTCGAGTCTGATACTCTTTTATGAAACGGGCTGTCTGAGGAATCAACGCAATTATTTGTAAGCGATGCTCAAGTTATTCTACCAGATGGCCAACACAGACTATATCAGCTTATAAAAAAGTAAACTTTGATGTACACCCAGACCCTTCCGTTTAGCTAGCTTAATATATGATCACTTCTAAAGTGTCCTGGGAGACTGCTTATCTCAATTCAGTCATAACGCATTCTACATGCAATTTTTCTCTATATAAATTTAATCCCGTTATAGCGTATTTACAAGAATTATGATACCCTTAAACCAGTAAATCCGTCACAAATTCAGTGGACGACAGTTTTGCACGAATAAGATTATTTCAGGTTGAACACCATCTACACATCATCGCAACCTTCGCATTCAGACAAGCCTTTCGGCTGATCTCCTTTGAGCATTATTCACACAAGGCTGTGGCTGGGCGTTAAGCTGGGATTATTCGGCTACTGGCGCTGTGGTTAAGACGTCATCCTCACAAACGTGCAGTCTAGAGTGCAAGTTCCGATATGGACAACAATATGCATTACCAATGAACGAAACGTGTGTATGGTGCTTCCATTTGAAGTGGGTGGGCCGAAATGCTGACCTAAATGTGATCAAATGTGGATGACATTCATTTTGATATAACCTGGATCTCCGAACGTGTAGTAAACATAATTCACGTTTACAGATGAAGTCCTCACAGCTGTCAAATTTAAAAATACCACAGTTCCTTTGCTTAATTTACTGCCAAATGAACAAAAGATTATCACACCATGTTTATTCGCGGCTTGTAAGCTACACGTAAGGCTTACAGTCATAACATCCTAAAGTGTCTGAGTTGTTCACACACCAGTATGCAATCGGTTTTCTTTCCTTGTATGTGTATAGCTGGAAGACTCAACTGACATTCCTTTTGAGTTCACCTAAGTAGAATGCCATCGTTCGACGGAGTTAAAAAAATGGAGGCTCTGTTCGTATACTGAAGATGCGATCCAGTGTGAGTAGATATTAAGCAGAAGGTTATTCGCGATTACTTCCGACGGGTCAGAGTTTAACACTTCGTGTCTGTTCTGAAAGACGATGTAACTTCGCGTTTCTTCATGTTGTTCATCTCAAGTTTGCGCTATATGAATCACTTCATACAGTCGGTGTACATCACCTTCGAATCCTGTTCTAGTATCCATAAAACAACCTTTGTTTTAAAGTAAACTTATATTCTATCTATGGCAAAGTACCAACTTTGATTTCTTCGCTTTTTCTCAAGAGTTGCTAGAAACGATTAACTGAAGTGGATGCCCCTAGGTGTTTTGCAAAAATGCACAAACTTTTCACTGTCAACAGATTTTAATAAGCAGCTACGCTTTTCATTTTGTAGAGTGGGCGAAACAGCGTGTGACTGTGCAACTCCGGCAAGGTGAACAGGGTGAAATTAAAGTCCCAGAACTGATGCTCGTATGCTCTATCAAGTCTGAAGCATATTGCGCGAAGCGAGTTTGTCACCGTGCTGCGTCAGGTGGTATCAAAAGTCAAATTTATTCACTCACGCCGACAGTTTCGACAGCATATATCAATTATCTATTTTGTCAATTAACTGATTTCTGGATTGTGCATATCTTGAACTGGGCGATTGAAGGTGTTTAAAACTGAGAGTCGGTCTGTCCAGAAATGGGATTCATCACAAGTTAAGGTCTTCTCTGGCTCGATCATACATGGCTGCACAGTCGCGCTTATTTCAAACCACCAGAAGATCAGTCCTGCGCAATCGCAAAAGTAGTTTGGCAAACTCTGTTCCCCATGCTGTATACCAGTTCACTTGCAGTGCCAGTGGCAAACCAGATCGACGAGTATCACCAGTCCCTGCACACTCCCGAAATGGTTAAAACAACTGATGACGCACCAACCTCAACTTGACGCACTGACGACTTGAAATCTAACGCCATCGATGGTTAAACACATCATGACAACAGGTCACCAAGATGACCCATTAAACTTATTCAGTATACTGTTGCGCAATCAAAACCCAAAGCTGTTGGCTTTCTGCGAAGCGATGCTCATCTGAACTTACAAGCCTACGTTGTGTGCACAAAAGTGGTTGAAGCAACCTATCAGATTGCCCTGCTCGTGATTACCTGATACTTGATGTGGTTGTAAGTATATCTAGTCCTTGTTTGTCCTTATCCGTATGACCCATGTAAGCGGTATTTTGTATGTTTGCGAATGATGAGAGTGAACGAAATGCTAACATATCACAATACTGATAAGTAGTCGGGGTTGTGGTTTATTTCAAGTTGACCATCACTCACATTTGATCGCAGCCTTTGCCTTGCAGGTTTAATGAGATCAGTGATCTCGACCTGTATCGGAAGTCCTAATCACAGGGTTATCGATTGGAGTTCACAGGACAGTTACTACGTCTTTTCTCGAGACGATCGGGCTATCTGATCATTACTCACAATCAACAGTGGTTGAGCGTTCAGATTTGATAATTCGGTCCTGCCTGGTGTGGGGTCAATGGTGCAGTGGTCAACACCGTTGCCTCATGATCGGAATGGCCGGAGTTCAAATCCCGGTCGTGACAAGGATATGCACTACTGACGAGCTCTAGTGAGAGCGAAACTCGAGTCTACTACTTCTTTCGAAAGAGGCCGGCTGGAAAGTCTATCTGAATGCGAAGGCTGTGATCAAGTGTGAGTGATGGTCAACTTGAAAATATCACAATACGTCCTCTTTTTGCTCTGATGAAGTGGTTTAAGGGAACTCAGTGCTTCAAACTTCATCATGAATAATGCCTTTTCGACGTGATGATGAAAAGCGTGTTAGTTCATTTGAGACGTACACTTTCAAACAGGCTTTCAACATATTTACTTGCCTGCAATCTCTCCTATCTTCATCGTTATCCCTCAGTTAGATTCAGCTTTCAATTTTCACACTACAAGGTGTTCGTTGCAATCTGACCTATTAAGAGTTCAGTAGGTTTCATTTTTACAAGCTGCTTTGTTTACGTAACATAGTTAACTTCAGTTATTTTGTTAATTTACTAAAGTTGCATAACGCAGACAAAAGAGTGAGATGGCACGATTTATGTTGTAGCAGATTTTGTTACGTTTCCACAGGTGTTCACTGCAGACTAGTTAAATGTACGAAAATCCAAACCACGAAGAAATCACGAAAAGGTTAGAGTTCGAAACTAGTTCGGCTGCCACCACGGCAGCATCAAATTTACAAGCAGCACTTGTTATGCGCATAAAATAGGACCTCGGCATATCGTAGCAAATGTTTGTTTCGAGCCGAGATCAGAACACGAGAAGACCTTGATGAATCAACCACATATTGCGTCATCAAGTGATGTTTGGTAGTCGATGGCGCTAGATTTACTAGGTCATTATAATCTAAAGAAGTTTTGTAACAGCACTTTACTGCGTCATGAACCGAATCTCTTACGAGCTGGTGGGGGGATTAAAACAATTGATGTATAACCTATTCAAACCCTGGTGGTGCGCTTGGACGCCACTCGCTGTGAATCGTTATTTTCCTACTTTAACGCTAACCGTTATTTGATATATTAGGTTTGATGTAGACTGGATTCCACTAGAATGTTCACCTCTAGAGAAAAGCCTTCAGGTCAACTTTTTCTGACGCGTTTTCGCAGGTTTCAGAGCTAATGTAGTCGCCAGTACGTTGTCACAAACGCTTAAGATATTAGAGGCCATACTAGCATTTGCTGATATTCAAACAATGAAAATCTACCGTTACTAATACACTTTGGTTCCAGACGAAATTATGTTCATGGCCAACACTATTTGCGAAGGACGTTCTGCCGAGACTTCCATTTTTGAAGTTTTTCGGAGTCCGGCTCTGTTAGGTCCAAACGGTTCATACCTGAAGTAAATGCAAAACTCCTGAGATCCACTAAACGACTGGCTAATTTTCATACAAATCATCCAGCTGAGGGACTGGCAACATCAAACTCTATGGCAATCACTCAGGACAGTTTGAACCGTTCTCAAATGAGAGATAGAATATTGTTTTTCTGTTCTAATCGTAACATTTTGTGTTGTTCCAGCTAAAGTCGGAATTCACTGTTGGACAACACTCCTGAGGAAGGCCACCCGAGGTGGTTGAAACGTAGAGTATTACAACTTGCTCGTAACGTTGTGTTATTCCCAATCTGTTTATCAATAACATGTTAAACACGACGCCCAAACTATTCGTACTACATTTGGTGCGGATATCTTACAACAGTATTCACTCCACTTTTGTCATTTCAGTTCAACTGATATGTATTCTAATCTGACGATTTTACTGACAGTGAACAACGTACTTGACCGAAGTAATTTTATCTGTCTGAATTCTTCTGGTGGCTTAATCGGAGCGGATCTGTCGATAACTTTAGTAATCGGGTCCACAGTGAACGGCTTATGGTCATCAGGTCACACAAGTAGGCTGTGACATCGCACGGATATGCCAGACTCGCGGTTCAAGAATCTTCGGTCGACCTTGTAAAAACTTTCCATAAAGTTAAGAAGGTGAGAGGCCAGCAGTATGTCCCCTGATAATTCAACGACGACCAGTCTGTAATCACTACGACCAACAGAGGGGTAAGTTTGTGAGTCGTCAAACATGCTTCCATCAGGTAGAAAGCAATTTAGCCTGGATGGTTTTTGCAGGGCTTTTCTTCACATGAATCCTCTGACATTTCCGGCATTGTAAACTTCCACCACGGCATCACGTTATGTTCACCCTCAAACCAACACTCCATGATCGGATACGTTTCCGTCTGGGCTCCTCAGCTAAAGATAGTCTGAACAGAGGATAGAACAAGCAAACCTTTTCATTATCAATCAAAGCTCTTAACCAGCCTGCCACCAGTCCTCGTCGATGAATATCTTTCTCAAAACCCGTTATTGTGGTCTCTTGCTTAGACTGCTTCTGTCCGAGGAGGTTAAACAAAAACGAAACCGGTCCTGGAGTGTCGATTCGAAGGTCAGTATCAATTGACATCAAAATGTCATGGTTTCACTTATGCTGGTGAAGGATACAAGAAGCATCTGAGAAAGCTGGTGTGTTTTGGGTTGACTTTCCAACGGAGTCTTCGCTATTCTGCAGGAATGCTGAAGAATTCCAAGACTTCAAAGTGTTCAAAAGGATACTCTTGCCACACAGGTCCCGTGCTGGTGACCTTGGTAAGTCGCTCTCAGAGAAGTTCAGTGATCTATGGGTAACCCGGTGTGAGATGTGTTTCGTTATCGTAACTGTATGTGATGCATTTTAGATCTGGAGCCATACTTCTATTACCAGAGGATTCGCTGTCTTACTACAATATCAGCGAATGGCAGTAATTTTGCCTTTCCATCTAGGGTACAAGAGCTGATGGCAGGCTGATTTCCAATACGTGATGAACAAGAAGTGGATGTTACGTTGATACGTTCTATTGAGTCACATTTGTTGAGGATTGAGGGGTGTATCACCAAAGTCACCGAGCTCCGAAGTTCAACTAGAATATTAGACATCGGTTTGCCAGCTAAAAAGAAATGAGACTGAACCAGCCGGGATAACGACAGAGCCTCAGTGAAAGTAACTGCTAGCAAACAAGTCGAAGTAATATGTGTAAACTGTGCCTTATCACAGAGTTACTGACCGTCACTACGATTCACAGTCTAATTGAGGAGAGTGGTCCGAGAGAAACTCATCTAGTATATACAACACAGTATCACGGTTGGCTCCCTGTGTCATTGGCGCTGAGTGGTCACTGGGTCACCTTTGGTTACCTGACACACAAACCTATGGTACTGCGATAAAAGTCGTCCATATACGCGCTGAGAGAAGACAGTATCGCCAGGTTGACAGAAGTGGTGGTACTACCAAGAGTGACGAATAAGAGTTCCACCACTCCGTTAGAACTGGGATGTTTCCTTGCTGAACACAAATATCTGCACCACATGCCGTCAAGTCGGCTTTCCGCTTCAATGGCACACAGCCGCTTTCACTTATCAGTGATCAAAACATAGGGTCTGTTGTGGTCCCAGAAACACTCCAAGTTGGCCCGAATTGTAAGCTGAGTCGTCTCGGTGCTAGACTGGAGCTCTTTGGACTAATTATAAGAATCGTTTAGTGCTGCCGGTACCGTCTGTGCAGACACTGTTCGCAGTGGTCTGCATGCAGTCTCGGCCATGTCATATGGTCCCCAGGAGAAGAAGTTCAGTCTCGAAGCAAGAATTTGACTCAGCGCAAACAGACATTACAGAACTTGTTAAGATTCCTCACGTCAGCATCCACCTCCGAGGGTCAACAAATCTTCATCATGACGAAGTTCAACTGTTTGATTCCTTTGTGGCCCTTATGGAAAGCGTTGAGTTCTAAACTTTGACGGCGGATAGCATGACCAGTCGGCCTTCTCGATACAACGTACTATCCGGCCGGATTGGCGGCTATTTTAGTAGCGAACATAACTCACAAGCGAATGTGGCTGAACGTCTGCTGTTGACTATTCGGCCATGGCGAGAACAATGGTGTAGTGGCCAACACTATTGCCTCATGTGGTGCGTTCTGAATTCAAATCATGACAATATACTCACTACTGAAGAGCTGTTTGTGATATTGCTTCCATTCTCATTCTGCTTAAAGGCGTCACGAGATCTATCTGAAACTACAAGAAAGAATCGTGCTCTTCATTAAGACCGGTTCGCTTTTTGTTTTCAACGTCACTGGAGTAACCTACATACAGTCAGTTTAGCACAAGCAGTGGACCAACAGCTAAGAAAGTTTGAACTACATCTATGACTTCTTCAGATCAGTGGTATTTGTCGCCAGCTTACAACCGAATTAGAAGGAACGTGTAGCGAAGAAGCTTTTTTTCCTTGATTCATCATCAGGCTAATTACAACACATTTATGTGGATTAATCATGTGTGAGAAAAGGTACAGTAAGGGATCGAACGGTTCATTATCAGTTTCAGACGGATCAGGTCGATTGTACAAATTATTGATGGATGTTGAGATAGTGGTCCTGATTACGTAATCCGTTCGGTTCGGAAGTTACCACCAGGCCACTGGAAATTCAGCTTTCTTACGTTACCTTTTTGATTACATAGTGGGGGGGGAGAGTAAACGGATGGCTATGGTTTCCGCGACTGTCAGCAAACGCTATTTGACATGTTTTGACTATAAACCCGGAGCGCGATTGATAGGACGGAATGAGTCATTGAGGTCGATTGAGTGGTTGGACTCCATGAGGTGTGCAGCGATAGAAGACGAGCAAGATTTGCCAAGCTCCGAGTTAGCCACGCCGCATGATGCGCCCGTATGTGATCGGATAATTGCCGTGTCGTGCGGCATGCGTAGTTCGTACCATAGGAACACACAAAATGACACACGATAAGAGGTAACATGAACAAGCAATGTGTCTTTCAACTGAGGGCGCAAAATTGGTATAGAATTAAACTGGACACGTAGTTTTGTTGTAAAATAGGTCACACTTAGGGCTGCGCTAAGTTTGTTGCTTATATTTCCGGGGGGCATTATTGTCCTTTTTTCTCTCTACAGTGTACGGATTGTCTGATCTTGTGCTACTTTACATACGCCCACGGACAGACTGTTCGGAATAGCCGTTTTCAACTGGTACTTCAAATATGAATAGTCTTTCCTCTTCTAGAGTATCACTCGAGCATATTTTTGTTGCTGTATCAACCATACATCGGATAACATTGGTTTTTTGTTTTAATGGTACGAAACTATAGAACTTCGTATATTGTCCGGTCCACGTCAACTTACGGTGTTCTTTCCTTTGTATCGTCCCATCTGAGCGGCGGGACAGGAAGACGTCTAGGAACGAGATGCCGTCAGGTGGCTCAGGCTCCATGGTAAAACGGATATTCCTATGGGTGGAGTTTAACCGTTCCGGTATTTCTCTAAGGCTTATTGATTCATCCGTTACGCAAATAATAGTATCTACTTATCGCTTGTAAAGAGTAAGCGAGCTAATTTGGGTTGCTAATACACCACTTTCAAGCTTTGCCATAAAAATATCAGCTAGTAGTGGTACTAATGGTGACCCCATTGCTACCCCGTCCTTTTTTCGATAAAGTCTACCGGAAAATTGAATCTGAACATTATAGGCACAACGGTATAACAACCTTTTTAATTCTTCTACCGGTAATCCCACACATATGGAGTTGTTCTCCAGGTAATCGCCTAAAAACTCGGTTGTTTCCCTGAACGCGATATTCTATTTCTTGACATATTCAGTTCCTTCAAGGTTTTAACGAATTCGAGTGAATCCCTCAAACTGTGGACTGCTCGCTGTCTCTTTACCGGCTCTAACATCCAAGTTAGCCATTTTGCAGTTACATAATACTGGGAATTACTCATGTCTAATATTGGTGGCAAGGGTATTCCACTTCTGTGAACCTTAGGTAAACCGTAAAGTCTTGGGATAACAGTGTTCACTGGTCTGACTTTCAAACACGTACCTAAATCTATAAGACCCATTTGTTTCAAGCAACGCAACGATTTTGTAAAAGCTTTCTCTATAGTCATCGTTCTATCCCTCTTGCTGTCTATCTATACAAATTTGGTTGTATCTTCCAACAACGAGTTCATTTTTCTCAAGTAGTCATCTTTACAGAGAATGACGACTACTGCGCCTCTATCAGGTTCGGTGATTATGATCTTTTCGTTTCGCCTTAGAATTGCAAGATAAACGCTCCCTTGTCCGTAAGCTGCCGACTATTGATTTTCGAGTAAAGTATTGATAGCACGATTGAACTAACGTGGCCTTGCACATTTCTGCGTTTAAATCTGGTGATGGCTGAAGATCACTCAATTGGTCATAAAGGTTCTCGAACTGAATCTCTAAATCTAGTTGTCTAAACCTACGCATAGTACAGCAAACTTTGGGCCCCAGTGATAGTACTTCAAGAGTGGGCTTATCCAGTGTTAAAGATAAAAGGTTATGCACGTATTGTTCGGGGTTTCTAGGAAATTCTGCTTTCGGCTTAACTGGATTGATTTGATTACGCAGTTTCGTTTCACTCTCGCAGGTTTATGACCACCAAACTTTTGTCGAATACCGGGAAGCGGTCGTTTGTTATCACATCGATGGGTCGCACGAACAGTTTGGTCTTTACAAGCAGTTTCTGGCATTAACTAGTTATCTCACGGATATCGAGATTCCTTTGGCCCACGCAGAAAGTTGTCTTCATCAAAACCGGGCAGTCTTCAAAATAATGGATTCCTTGCTGTCCGTATCAGCAACGAAGTTCATGGTTCACGCCCGAAGCCGCCTGAAATGTGAAAATTGGGTTTAGATTTGTGACATGACCCGCACCACTGCACCAAATGAAGTAACGGTTGACTTCTTTCTGGAATTCATTATTGTGATCTCGTTTTGATACACCTCCGATGGCTCCGAAAACAATACTGATTCACTCACTGCGACAGGGCACTACAGTCAACATGAGATGGGAACACTGTCATTCATATTTACATCAATGAAGTTCCGAAAGAGGTATGGCCAACACTTCAGGTGGTGAACTTATCAAAAACCGCTGCTTGTGGTTTTCGGATCCAAGAAAGGTCTTCCGTTCTATATAACCACTCGGTCATAAGGATGGTTGACAATACTTTTCATGTACGAATTAGAGCTCAGATACTAATCAACAAACAGTTTCTTCTAAGCAGGCGCTTCGTTGCTTTTTATCGGTTACCTTATCTCGGGTTCAGAAGACAACGTCGTTATAGTTGTACCCGCCGACCTGGAAGCCATTCGCGTATTCTCTGATAACATTTTCGTATTACCAATTATGATCTAAGCAACTGTCCAAGTGGCGACAGAACGTTAAAACAGACAAAGACCTTTGTATGCAAGAGGTGGGTCCAGGATATCGGGCGGTGGACGACGACAAACATTTTATCACAGAAAATAGCTTCACATTGTAGTCTCTTATATCAGACTTGATGACCGGGAGGTAACCTCACATGAGCTGTACATAGACGGACGGCTCCATTCTGGGCATCTATGAATCAACTGGGTTAATGTTTTGAAACGGAGGTATGCATCATGACCCCAAATGTGGTGGTGATATGAAGGCTCACTGTCGAAGTTGTTCTCAGTGTCAAGTAGAGGCCAAATCACCAATCGAGTGATCTCTGCGACTTTTATCACTTGTGCATCAACTATGGTATCGGGCATATCTGCACTTTGTGAAGTCAGTCAAAGAACTAACATACCCGATTGCTGTACGGGCATACAACAAAGAGTGCAAAATATTTCGAAAGAACCATTCCAAACAGGGGTTTACACTTGCCTTTCTAAAGCAACTACTCAACTGCCTCGTATTACTGGCGACTTTGGCGATATAATGCGAAACGGCTTACCTAAACATCATTAACATCTTTTTGCGCACATCCACTTTCTAGTAGGCAAGTTCCAATCAAAGGGTTCAGTGGTCCGTCCTCTGAACGCCTTTTCAAGTGCCCTTTTGAAGTTCAGGAGGGAGGGTGGAAGAGGAGAAAGTCCTCGGGTCAAACCTGACAATATATACCTAACTAAAACTTCACAGACAAGTCTCAGTGGAATACTAATCCTCTTAAATGAAATTGTGCAAACGGAATGGCCGCATAGTTCTGTCGCTTCGTGTACAGCTCCGATGAAAGCTAGGGCAAAATGCTTTGCATTTGCTACCCGAGTGTCCTATTTATTCCGTGGCACTAAATAAAACTGCTTAACTTAATTGTGTATGTCGTCAGTTCGAGTATGGTTATGGAAGTTATGTGCACATTGTATTGACATAAACACACATTGGGCACAGTCGAAATCAACTTTCCTTGTAGAACATCCCAACTGTTGAATCAATTCGGGTTTGATAGCTGCGGTTTAGTAAAGATGAGTGGCTGAATCATGCTACTCCTGAGTAGTTCGATCAGCCACAGCAGTTTTGTTTCAAATTGACATAGATGAGAGGTAAACTAATGGTGAATTTCGTGGAAGAATGGGAGAAACACTTTATGCTGTAGGCGCTTCGCGTTACACGGTAAACTGCCGAGTTGTCAGAAAAACCTTAGAACCAGAGGTTTTGATTTAACTGGTCGCACATTCCTAATTGGTTTGGTTACATTTATCAACCGAGAAATTTTATCCCATTCGTTCGCAGCGCGGTTATCAACAAAATATGAGGAACCGCCTTCTTTTCTCCCACTGGCGAAAGAAACGGAGGATGCAGCATCGACAGCGAAATCCAAATCCACCCAGGCCATCATGTTCGATGGATTAAATTGACGAAAGATACGAACAACTCGAGTGGCAGACGTTTTCATGACGTTTTCATAAGTATACTAGAGACTAACTAATTGGATGCGGTCATCGACCAATTTGCACTTTACAAACGCCATGTTGATGATATTTTCTGCGTCATCAACGAGAATGCTAACATGGACAGAGCTATGGCAGCTTTTAACTCCGCTCATAGCAGTGTTAAATTCACCAAGGAGTCAGAGAACAATGGTGAAATAAACTTTTGGATGTTGGTATAGTAAGAAGGGAAGATGGTTCAATCCGACCAACTGTGTACAGAAAACAGACTTGGAGTGGCCAGTACATACACTTCGACAGTTTTGTTCCGCTAAATCAAAAGCGAAACCTCATAAGATGCCTGACGGGTAGGGGGTTAAAGATCTGCACATCGGACACTTTGCAAGCTGAGCTAGACTTTCTACAAGAAATGTTCATGCAGAATGATTACCCAATACGTTTTATTTAGAAGGCGATGCAGGCGGTAGAGTTGAAACTTAAGGCACCCTCTGTGAATAATAAACTTGCGTTTATTAGTCTTCCTTTCAAGGGAGATCCCATGGCCGGAATTATCTCCAGAAAGCTACGAAAGCCAGTCAAAACAACCTACCTTACCGCTCAATTGTGTATCAGTTTCCGTTCAACACTCGTTATCATGTCACAACTGAAAGATTAACTTCCATGTCTTTGAACCAATTATTGTGTGTACTCATTTGGTTGCTCGTGTCGAGTATCACATATTGGTCGTGCTACAAGGCGATTGTCGGACAGAGTGCGTAAACACCATCCTGCGTGGTTGAACAGTGGTGTGATTAAAACGGCTTCAAGCGTGATTGTTGCTCACTTGAACAACTCCAATCATTCTGTCAGTAAGACAGGTGCTTTGCGGATTGTCTGCCGAGTGCCAAGGAATCGAGCAAAAGTGGTGAGATTTCGAATGTGGACCGTTACCGGAACCATCAGCATCCGATTGCTCAACTCTGACCTCTGCGCTCAGAAGAAATTCGTGCGGACACTTAGCCTCCCAACCTGTGCCTGAATCACAAAATGATTAATAATTATCCTAAAACTGGTAGAAAAGTTAAGAAACGCGGTTGCAGTTATTGTCAGTTGTGAAGAGCTCTAGTGATCGAAGTTAAATCGAGAACAGGAAAATTGGGTTTGTGTATGACCCAAGCTGAATAAAAGATAGCAGAAGAAAGGTTGGTCGGGGTCGGCGCGAAATAAATATTTGCACAGGGATCTAGTAGAAGATAGGGACAAGTTAAGAGCGATCTAAATGTAAGGCTGGGTTTTGTCACATAGAAGTTCTGTCGAAAATGCTAGGCAATCAACATAGGGAGAACGGGACGAACGTCATGCAGTGTAGTAGCCAAGCTTGTTCCGGTTTGGGTTGAATGTGAGGTGGAGCAGGTTCCAGAAACCGTTGTTGTGCGACCAGCGTAGCGCAGACAGCCAACACCCTCGGTCGCACTTCAATTGCTGACCTCCGAACATAAGGTTGTATGTTCACGTGCTTTCAAAGTCAAATGCGTGACTACAAATCGACAACTGCTTCAGTTCGTTGAGGATGTTGCTACTCGAAGGTGGCAACCACTCCTCTGTCAACAGAAGGACACGATCGTCAGTCTGAAGCTACCGTGGTAAATTAACAAGTTCACTGCTCGTGCATGTGTGTGGTAATGTATTTCTTTTCATTGACCTTGTTTGACTCTGCTATACAAACACCAACACTGCATGATGTACCTGACGAGATGCACCGAAATTCGTCAGGCGATTACTCGTGAAATTGGCCGTTTTCGACTTCTATTCGCAAGTTTATTTCAGAGCACAATTTTCCCGAATCTACATAAGAAACGGAATTGGCAACAATCCATCATTTGTTCCAGTAAGAGTACTTCTCCGATGTACGCATCACTGTTTGTAATGTCGACACGCGGTCACCTCTGCCAATGAACAATGGCCTCATTCAGTGAAGCCTGGGTGCAGTGTTCAAAATACAGAAAATGACATTTGTTAACAGCAAGTAAATTACACAGTGATCATGAAAATTGCTTACTATCTCATAATACGTCTGTTATTCTGCTAGAAAATCATATTAGATGGAAGGAAGTTACTTGTTTTAGACTGGAGATGGTGCTTACAGTTGATTGTTGATAAGCGAGACAAGTTGAACGAAATGTGTTCCTACTTCTTTAAATTGCGGTACAGCTTCTCAAACCTGAATGGGTAGCCAGAAACAACCCTTTCATCCGATCTACCTACAGCAGAGTGAGTCACATCCAACTCGTGTTCATCTGATGTATCTCCCATGTAAGTGAATATTTCTTCGTCCGTCATTACTTCTGATTTTTCCGTATCCCCATGACATTTGGGATGTGGGGAAGAGAACTGTAGGCAATAATAGCCACCGGCCTTCCAGTATCCCCAAGGCGGTTACTCAATTATCTTAATGGGTCTTGATAGTCGGCTACCACTGCAAATAAATATACAGTATATGACCGACAACAATCGTTTGCAAGTTCAGCTAATCGGAGTGTTAAAGGGAAAACTAGCTTTATACACTTTTAATTACACGATCTGACAGTCTTATACGGCCAACCTGAAGCAGTGGTTATGACACCTGAAAACGGGAGTCACACATTTGACTACTGAAAGTACTGAAACTACATTCACCATCATTGGTAAGATGTCTCCAATAGTGGGCTGCCACAGCCTAGTGAAAATTGAAGGGTTATAACTCGATCAGGCTATTTACGTTTCAGGTCTTTGGGTTGTTATATACAGCACGGTTTTGTTGTGAGTGCGCTTGTAGCATCTGGATTTTATCGAACACCCGGTCGCTAAAAGAGGTGTTTTGTCTGGCCTTCCAGTATTTGAATGGATCACGGCGGTAATGCACCCTTCTGGGATTTCCTCTCCAGCGGGCTTCGTACATATATGTGGGGTGCTGATGACAGTTGCATGCGATACCTGTACTAGTTTATATGCAAGAATTTGGCTATAAGAGGTATCTAATCTCTTATACTGCACAGTTGCGTTCATTAAGCTTATCACTGACGGCTCTCACCACCGTGGGATAGGTTTTTTTAACTGCCCAAAACATCAGACACCATAGTTGAATTCACTCATGTCCAGAAAGAAAGAAAATCCCCTGAGTTTTTGAAACCGTTCGTTCCCATGATGAACACGAGTAATACAGTGAGAAGACACAATTCATGTGATGTTCCCTGGAGTAACATTTCGCACATTCTGTTCACACACGGACATGTAATTAATTTTAAACAAGTCAAAATTTTATAGGGCGGAAGTTATGGATTAAGCAGCTGGACACGAAAACTAGAAAATCGAAATTACAGGAATGCCGCCTATAAGGGTGGCCACGACGTCAACACAAATTGTTTTGATCACACAGGGGGACTGTGACGTTTGATAGCCAAAGGCTCAGCAAACTGGAGAATGCGTTTCCGGTTGCTTCGACAGATCACCGAGACAGCTTCAGGAACTTTGACTTTGTGTCCTGTTTAGATTATGTGCCTTCCAACCGATTTTGTTGGGTGCCGTACGTCGACAACTTTTCAGATACCTGGCGTTACTAACTGAGTTTCCGGGCATTTGGGAATATGGTGCTTGACACGAACAGTTAGTTGTCTATTTGTCTTCCCCATGTAGCTCACACTGCAGCTACACGAGTGTTTGTATAAACAGTGGGATATGACAGACGCACACTATGCGTTCGTAACGAGAGCGACTGGTGGGGTTCTCGTTCACTATAATACACACATTGTTCCAGCGTTATAAGTCCTGGATACAGCAGCTGTTAGATGCTTCTTCGTCACTCTCGACGAGCTGGTCCCTAGAAAGGTAAGTTCTAAATACACCGTCCTCTTCGGCACTGTCTTCACTTCCACTGTTAACATGGAGGCTCTGCCGTATTTTCTAATAAACTGCGGGGGTACCCGTTATCCTGCAGAGTACTTGTGAGTAGGCTCAACTCTGGTTATAGGTTGTCTTCTGCGCAAATCCTCGGTGCTCTGTTGAAAACCGTCCTGACTAGACTTCTACACTGTCCCGGACAGAGGCTTTCGAAATACATATACTCTCCTGTCCAGTTAGGCTTCCTGCGGATGGATCATTCTACCGTGTAATCTGGTCTTCGAGTGACTAGAAAGTCCATGTACATAAGAAAATCAGTTGCTTCATTCTTTTTCTCGTTGTTCAGATGAGCTTGGTTCAACTTCAGGAATAACGTTTTGAGTCACCTGAGCTCTCAGCAATGGCTAGAATATCAACTACATAGCGTCTGTACAACACCTGCTTTGACAAGCTTTCACATGATGTGGATCCTACTTCAGCCATGAAGAAATCCGATAGACTTGGACCTGATGGGCTGCCCACTACAACCCTGTCCGCCTTTCAAAAACTACGCCTTCGAAAGTTAAGCCTTATATCATGTGTATATTGATTTCCATTTGTAGTACATGCACTGGCATAATGAATGTGAGGACGCGTTTTCTTGAATGACAGGAGGACACCGAACCATAGTCTGATAGAAACAATGTCCACGCAGCACCGTTTAATACTGGCCGGGACTAGTAGCCTTTGTACAGTTCCACCTTGTTCTAACAATTCGTACTTCTTTTATAACTCGGGTCTTGGCCTCAGTTTATTTGGAGTGTAAACTTCCGCTCAGAGGATGTTCGCTTTATCCTGTGCGAGTTTACTGGCCT
Organism: Paragonimus westermani; assembly: GCA_008508345.1. Lineage (NCBI taxonomy): Eukaryota > Metazoa > Platyhelminthes > Trematoda > Plagiorchiida > Troglotrematidae > Paragonimus > Paragonimus westermani. The sequence goes on from QNGE01000834.1 coordinate 87,211, forward strand.
GAACGTTTGGGACATACCGATCAAGTGCATGTGATACTCGGTCAGGGGCAGAACCGGTTTAGCTAGGTCAATTCCCCTTAAGCTACCGATATGTGGGAGGTAGTTATCGGCCACCATTTCGTTCGTCCTGATCAGCTATGTGCAGCAACCGTGGAAAAAATAGGTAAACGAACGGATGCGTACTGGCAAAATGGTACAGTCTGTCTAGACAGCAAATGTAAGTCGATTTTAGTGACGTGTGTGACGTGTGAACATTTGAATATTCTCAATGCACGGGATAAGACAGGTCAAATAGTAATGGGCAGATCAACAAGTGTTTCAAATTTCATATGAAGGTTAATGCACCAACAGTTAATTTGAGTAGAACAAGGTCAACCAATACTCGCTGGATTTGTCCTAGCAAAGGTAATTTGAACATATCACAGAACTGAGGTGAACAACAGGTATTTGTAACTAAAGGTAAAAAACGACGAAAAACACCAACAATCGACCGCATACAGCAGACAAACAAGCTAGTGCTGTCCACTGCCACATCCAACTTTAGACACAGAAACGCCGGTTCTTAAGGTCTATCACTAACCTCTCTAGAAAAGATGAAGCATGTTTATGCAAGGCCTAGCAAACAACATAGAAACCTTTTATGAGGTCTCCTGTGTAATCCGATTCCAGCAAGCTCTGCGTTATTTTACTCATACCTGCTCCACTTCTGGGATTTAGAAGGTCGCTTCAGAAGATGCTCCCAGACTCGAAGGTGTTGTACCATCACTATACGGTCTATATACTGCAACCCCCCTGTGCAGATGGCCTCATGATTGAGGTTTAATTTGACAACAGATGGCACTGGATCTCTTCTCGGACTTGAAGGCATACACGCTTTTAAGTGCCCGGCAAGGATATTAACCTATGTGTATGTGCAGTTCAACGCTGACTTCAGCCTCCGTCCTTTCAGAGATTCCACACTGTCACCCTTGAAGTGTAGCGATATGTACACCTGTTTGCGAGATACAGTCGTGATATTTAATCAGGTGTCGATCGGTTCTGAATACTTTTCCACAGAGAGCATAGGGTAGCTATTGTGAATCGGAATCTGCATGATAATTCTGAGCTCTTCGGTGTACTTCCATACCAGCAGATGTTCTGCACCCTGCAGTGCAACGTTCACATCATTGTATACTCATGCCTAACTAGTGCAAAACTTTTAAAGTACAATAAACGACTAGTTCTTGACTTTCCTACTGGATGCCTCTACGCAGAAGACCACCTTCATGGTTGATTAAAAGTCTGCCCAAAAGTGGCAACTGATTACGCTCCATCTCAAATATTCATACACACAGACCCACATATGCAGAGCACACCAGTAAACCTGCAGTGTTGTCATTCGCCGGGGCAACCTAACACACAAGCCTCTTGCAATGCAATTAATTCAGAGAATGGAAATCAGTCTTCCGTTTATGTCAGTGGCTGTCTGTGATGAAGTAACGGACAAGTTTTGTTCGGCGCAAAGACTGTTGGTACTTTGAAACAAAAGTAGTGATGATGGAGGCAAAATAATATATAAAAAAAACATCTGATGTAACAATTGATCAAGTCACTCTCGAAGTTCTCAAGAAAATGGTGAGTTATATAAGTTAGAGGTATAATTGAAATTCAATTTATCTGCATTCTTCCGGCTTGTTTTGATTTTACTAACTGGTTCTCTTAAACTTACTCATGGAATCAATATTCGGATTATTGAATTCCGTCTCAGCCGGTTTACTCACGAACGCACTGGGGTTCACTGAGTCCTAGTTCCCGATGAAGTAGGCAACTCATCACAGATTCTACTGCAGTTTACCCTATAAGTCCCCTGATGCTAGTAAATATGCTATTGATGAGTAGTGGGGGAGTTGATTAATTTAAATTGGACCTCGCGTACACTTGATGGTGTTTGCGCCATTCTTCCGGACTTTCCAACCAGTTCGCTTCAAAAATAAGCACCAAACTCGAGTATCGTTCTTGTTAAAGCTTGTCGTCAGTGTACATTCTTGCCACGACCAGGATTTGAATCGCTACCATGCTTAAAGAGCGCAGATATGTTGACCTCTCTCTCTCTCGATCATCTTAGACTGGGTGAAAATGAAATATCATATGTGAGGGCTCACGCAGTTTCGTTTGTAAGTACTCAAGAAGTTGTCGATTATGAGTGACGGGCTGTGACTGTCCTTCATCGATGCGATCAGGCAAACCGGCCATTTCCCATGAGCGAAATAGAATATCAATTCATGTATGATAATCCGATCACGCCGAATATGACGTCAGTGAGGTAATGACCAGTACACTACTTCATGGTATGTCGCCTGATATGATAGCTCAACCGTGACAAGGATTTGCACTACTGACGAGTTCCACCAAGCGCAACACTGGTGTTCAAAGCTTCTTTTTTAATCAGACTGGTTGGAAAACTTGTGGGAATGTAAAAGCTGTAGTAAACCGGGGGTGTTGTTAAGAGTTTCATGTTGATGCATATCACTATTGTACATTAATGACGCAACGGGAACTGTTGAATCATATTGGTAATTCATAATCAATTTAATGTGCTACATGATTTTAACGCATCCATAGTAGTGGTCAGTAAGTACCAGACGGGTTACTAGTCTGGGTTGGATGGTAGAAAATCTGTCCAGTCATCTCATCAGTACTGGATTTACACCACAAAAATTTGTCATATTTCCTGAATCTACCAGTCTGCATACCATTCCAGCGGTGCCACATGTAAATTCGTGCGCACATGCCTACACGCGTGAAAACGATTGGGTTGTAACCAGGCCTGACGGTCTATTAGATGACCATTAGACCTTGATATATACCATTTTGCATGTAGTACAATACTTGCCCAATGGGTAAAAGTTGCTACGGATGAGTGATATTGAACAGGGATTACAAATGAGACTCTGACTATCAGGTCGTGCCTGTGCACATTGTTCTAACTCCACCGATCCTACCTACAACAACTAACAAAAAATGTTAAAAGTACCGAAGCGAATTAATTGACATACAATAGGGAATATGCATTTGTGGATTCTGGAATGAGGTAATGTGTGTATAAATCATTATTTGCACCTTTTGCGCGAAACCCACAGAAAGGGGAATCTAGCCAAACGGATTATTTTTCTTCGCATAGGCAAGAATAAACATTTGTTTAGTGGACACTTAACAGACCAACGTCTGTATGCCCATACGGTCACAAAACGTACCCCATTCAGTCGAAATCCAGATCTCCAAAGACAACTAAAGTTGTATCTCATTTTTACATTCTAGGCACTTAATCAAACCGAAAAAATTATGGTATCTGTGATAAATAAATGTGTTAATGAAAGCCGTACATAATACTTCACATTGCTAGCCGCCAGATGACAACTCACAATGCTCCAATCCAAAAAAGAGAAAGCTTAACTAACATCTGGTTAGATGCACGTCTGAAAGTGTTGGAAAAATTAACCATCCCACGCATGGCTTCCCAAGTGGGTAACATAGACTGCAATCAGTTCGTTTATGATTGCCCACTTCCCATTGTTGGTGCTCTGGCTTATCAAATTCTATTCTCTACAGTTATAAATTCACTTGCGAGTTGGTTGCACCACAATTCACATCCGTAAATCCGTAAATCATTAGTGACGTGTGGTCACTTATTGGAACTGTGAAAACACTCAGTCTTCCTCATGCTCTCAGAAGACATCACTATTTTCCTATATAAGATGGTATTAGTAGTGTGTTTACTGGTTGAAAGTCGCTGGAAGAGCATGACAGCACAACTGGCTCAAAAGTGAGTTATCAGACACAACTTTCAACGTTATCCGATCCAATAGTAAGACATGCGGTCGGAGCTCACCGAGTATGAATAACTGATAGATTCCAACAACTAGGCAACCGGTAGTAGTGCTGGCCAATTTCAACCATTAAAAACAGTAGTTTAAGTCACCTTAGGTTTTAATCCTTTCCGTTATGAGCTGAAAAAAGACACGGGTTTGCTCGCGGGAGTTTATCAGACAACTGGAAAATGCTGTAGCCTTGTTACAGATGTCATTTCAAACTCACAATATACAAGGCATCCTGTTACCAAGTGTGGACTATTCACTCAGTTTGGTAGCCAGGTTTCATCATAGCTCGGAACCGGCTCTGGGGTGTCCACCGCTTTGTTCCCAATAATTGAGTTGTGCACGTTAACCCGTGATCACATTTTCTAATTCCACTTGCAGACAATCTGTAAGCTACAAAACACAAACTTATCTTCTCCATCCGATTTACTGTGAATTTAGTTCAAACTGCCAGACTAGCCATACGGTTGTAGGCGGTCTCAAACGGTTCGATAATTTTTGTTGCTTGGGAACTTCAAAGTTTACCTATTCCTCGTTGTCGGTATTAAACCGTGGCCTGAACTATTTTCTGGTATGTACTGGCTACCTTTGACAACAGGAGAATTTGACCATTTTAATGTCACGAAGATATTTTTCACCTTCAGTGATGAAAACCGCTCTTTGTTCCAAATCGGTCAACAGGTCAACGTGTACTTTTGCATCACAATGTATAAACTGTTCAGCAGTTGTTTTCCCGGGTTTGTTTTCGAAAGATTTTCCAGCCTACTCTGTATCGCAAACGCATCTACAAAATCATAGTGAAAGTTTCTTCAAAACATTCATAGCCTTCATTGTTTCCATTACTCTGCTACCATTGAGTCTGAAGATATCTGTCGCAGCTTATCTTCCACGTGCCTTGAAAAGACACCAACCAAATTCGAACCCAAGCTGTTACCTGAACGCCTCCGACCAAATGTTCTTTCTGTTACGCCTTACTAATCCTGGTTTTTACACACTCCAATGATTAAATCTTAGTAGTAAATTACGATTTGTTCTGCACCGATATTCGCTAGAGTGTCCATTAGTGTTTTAATTATGATTATGCCCATAACTCTGTGATATGCTCCTTGAGTTGAGTTCACGCGAAGATGTACGCAACCGAAGTTGCACGTCATTGGGCGCGTGAAACAAATAAAAGACATTGCCTGACTTAAGACTTCATTACCTGACAAAATGTGTGTCAGCAACAGAGCTAAGCATGCCACGGCATGTCATTGTTAGGGGACGATTATAGACAGGATTATAAATCGGTAAAGTTTGTTTCTGAGTGGCCGGGAACAGTCAGTGGGATTCAGATCTATTGAACATATCCATAAATCGTTATTATTCCGGCGGTCATTCGGTAGCATAAGCCACCTTTGTTCGATTTGGAGTCGCATCATCAACATCTTGGACGACTAGTATTCACCGATCCCAATCGGTGAACAGTGGTTGGGAACAGATAAACTGCCAAGAAAAATAGTCAAACCGCACAATCGAGGTGTTTAGTTTAACCTAACAACGGTTCTAACTGGTATCAAACCGCTGCTGAATTTCGTTGATGAGGACTACACTACAGCTAGAATTCAGTAACCAGAGTGCCGTGGATAAATCTTTTGTATACGAAAGCGACTGGTCTGTCTGTAGGATAGGTTAAAAAAGGCAATAAGTGAACCTTGGTTACTAATAAATAAACTGTTTTATTGAGTAGCCGTGACTGTGTTCGGTTTAGGGTAAAACCAGCCAAAGTTATTCGTAATTTTTGAAGGCGGATGACTGAAAGACCAACATAAATACAAAAGCCGTGATTAACTCTAAATGACCCCAAGTGTGATGAGTTGCCCTTAAACTAACCATGAAAATGAACCTGTATATATTTTTCTCAAGTGATTGTTCGATAACCTTTCGTGTCATTTTTATTTTGTGGTTCAGTCACGTTTGCCCTCCTTTAAGTAAAGACGTGCGTATGCGAAAAGGTGGGATGTAATCTCTTGAGGTGCATGGGGCCTATTGTTGACTCACACCGATTTGACTTGACTGGGCACACTTCGGAAATCAAGTCTCATTCACCCGTAGTTGTTTGGGATTTTAGTTGTAGCAAGTCGAACGTAGCTTTGACTTTCAAACAAGCGGTTCACCTGCCACCCTTCAGACGAAATCATTTGATATGAGCCCGCCCCCCCTAGTGTCGCTGCTTCTCGCTACAGCATATTCTCATCCGAGCTAGAAATTGAAAGCAGACCTTCTTATGAGAACAACACAGTAGCGAACAAGATTATCAGGCTAATTGTAATACAGTAAATATGAAAGCAGTAACTAGAGTGAGTCAGAAGAAGGATCAGTGAAGGTAATGGATGGCGTGTTTGTTGTCAGTTCCGCAGCCATTCCTTCAAATCGTGGGCTTGATTCGTTATGGGCCCGGGAGGACAAATGTCCGCAAGGACTTCTACGGAGCGCGGAGGTCAGGTTTGAGCAGTCGGATACCAATAGCTTGGGCAGCGGTCAACATCCGGAATCTCACCACTTTTAGTCGATTCCTTGGCACTCGGTAGGCAATCTTACTTGTGAAACGAGTATTTGGACCACTATTCTTTACTGCCCTTACACTAAATGCATGATGGAATCCTCCGAACTTAATGTGTTAATTCAAAATCCCTAGCACATCCGCTGGTTAATCCTAAAACGAAAGAAGAGATGCCTTAAGTGTTTGACTTTCTTTAAACAACCCGACTTGGGTTCTTAAATCTAAATCACCAAGACAAGAAACCAATGACTACTCACGCTTATTGGTGCAAGCATTCAAGGAAATATCGTCATGTTCTGTACTAGTCAGCAACGCTAGTGAACACTGTGACAGGAATAGAAAGTAATCACAGTTCTCTAAGTGTTGGGAAAATCAGTCCTTCACAGAAATCGTTTACATTTAATTAGGCAAATAATCGAATTGATAATGTTTTAAATATGTGAATATTGATGTAAACTTGTTCGAGCACGCTACTCATTGTCCGTGGTTAGATTCAACTATCGTGGAATGCACTGTCTTCGTAGATAGTCTCTTATTCTTAGTCTCACAACTCTGTCAGTTCGCACGTCGTTTGATCAGCATTCCGGATAGTCGACAACAGTGTCCTCGGCCCACTGAACCGGGTTGTTCAACAGTTTTATCAGTAGCTTTGACAATACCAAGTATGAAGCCCCACGATTATAACTCTATCCTAGTTGCACATTTGCTGCCCTGTCTTCGGTGTGACTTCTGGTGAACTATTAAATTTTGGGCATAGGACATAGATTACGGTGAATAGCTTTGTAAGCGTTCGTCTGTCAACTGTGAGGTGAACTACTTCGTAGTTAATGCTACACACGCATGGACATCCCTATTCCGAGCTAATGAAAATACGGTCTATTCATTGAGTCGCTCTAAAGTTTCGAAACATTTTGCTGATTCTAACTATCTATGGGAGCAACCATTGTATTCGATGCTAGAACGCTCACTGATCTGTGAAATCTTGGAATTCCTTATATGTGAACTCTAGCCTATTGTCTGAAAACAGGACCACACACCTTTCTCTCTCAACATGCGGGTTGTTGGTCTCTATTACTGTGAATTTAGTATGCCGCTCCTGTAGTTAACTAATAGGAAATACGCTTTGCTTTACACTGGCTAAATTTAAGAAGACGCGTGGATTTTATTTTAATGGCATCTTCCACCTTACCTCAAGTTATTTCCACTTTCCATTATGCCAAGCTGTTTGAAAGAAAATCCTTAATCTCGCTCATAATCCTTGACCGGAAATGTAACTGTTTTGTGTTATGGATAAACTCACTGGACTTCGCATGTGTAATATGGGATTCTAATCTGCGATTCCCCTGGTGGGTGTTTACAAGGACTATTCGTTTTCCTTCGAATGTCAACCCACCATCCAGAATAAATTGGTCAACATGGTTGAACTAGACGACAAGCCCAGCTTTCTGCAGTGCTGTCTTCTGGCCACTACCGTCAATCTCTTGGGCTAGATTTCTCTAAAATTGGACAGTTTGCTGGTGATCAATTTAACTCATGATTACGGCCTCGGGACTGCACGGAACTCTAGCGTAGTATTAGTTTCGTTTGCAAACCATCCTTTCTCAGACATGTTACATACATTCTTGATGAATCAGCAATCCAAATAGCGTATCCTGTCTAATGGCTTAATTGATTACCGTAGTTCTTGTGTCTGATCGGTCTTCTTTGCTTGTAGTTGTGCGCCTGGCACAGTAGCTTTCTTGTGTTGTGGTGATCGCAGGTCTCTAGCCTGCAACAACTGCTGTTTTACTATCAAAATTACACTCATTGAAACACTATTTAAAAAGTCGGAGCCAATAATTCATTTTAGTTTGTAAATGGTTTTACTCTATGGACGAAAGACTTTGTCTGTAACACAACATTGTGTCTGAGTTAGTAAACTCGATTTACTTCTACACTACTGGATAGGAAATCATTCAAGAAGTTGAACATCTCAATCGAAGCTCGAAACTATACTCACAGCCGTCGGAGATGATATTTGTGTCACAACTTTCAATTTCCCAGATCCATTTTTAACTTCTCGGAGATAAGGTAGTCTCCTTGATGAGTCAGTTATGTGACCCATGTTACTAGTATGTCTGGAGTTAACTGAATGTGTTATTTCTTTCACTGTCTTGGGGGGTTAGAAGGTGACTTGAACCAACCACTTTTGTGCGGTGAACTGTTGGTCCCATTCCTCAGTAGTTTAGACGGAGTCGATCGCGGTTGCTTTTGTTGCCTATAAAAACCTCAGTGGACGTTTAGGTGAAGTCAGCTACGGATCGGTGATCTGCAACGTTCACAATTTATCGGATGAAGTTATTGGTTGATGTCCATAGTTTCCAACAAACAAAAAAGTTTAGTAAAATGTCGGTTTGAAAATGGGAGCAGCTTTTCAATTTCTGGCCTTCATAATCTAGGTTGTTTCAAGGTGATTATGTGAGTGGATTATGCCTATGCAACTGAATGGTCCCCTACAAGTGGGCATAATGGGAAGAAGTTAATTTTGTACGTCAGTTGGTTAGTGGGCATTAGCTGTACAGAAAAGTCGCTTTGCCTGAGGTGGCTATAGTTCGGGACAGTTCACCTCCCTGAGCAAAACGGCGTAAATAAGTGACAGCGGTGATTCTAATTGTTCCATTTTAACGATTGTTGTTTATGAAGTCATGAATCTGCTGCACTTCACCATTGACTCACCCCACCAACCGACCTGTGTTCCATTTTACAGGTACTAACCAATTAATATTTTGCTTATTCATCAGGTTGCTGGTGTACTCTGAGTTTATCAGACCACACAATGAAATCGGTTTACGATTTTTGGCTGTTTCCAGTAGCTGAAGAATCAATACTATGTGGGCACCTTTTAAATATTTTGATTCATTCTACCAACAGGCTGTACTACTCAGCCTTTTTTCTCGCTCGCAACGTTTTGTTCTTCATTCATTAAGTAAAATCGTGTGAAGCATGGCGACCAGGTTATTTTACCTAATTCGTACAACATTTGATGTGAGTCGTTTCAGCTGCAATTTATCTTTGCCGGAGTCAATCAGAATTCATGAGAAAACAACACTGATTCACAAATGCTTCGAAATAATATATATGGAATGCTATCCATATTCATGGAAAACGGTTGATAGCCATAAATGCACGACTTGGAACAAGCGCCAAGTATGGAAAAGCAATTGTAGTTCAGAATAATACTTTCGTCTGTACAGTATCACCAAACAGTCGCAAGAGGAGATCAATTCAAATACGAACATTATCTTTCTGTTTTGTTTGGGTCTAACCCTGAATCGTTTTTAAACAAACTAAAAACACATACTAAGCGAGAAATCGGATTTTCTCACTTTTCGTCATCTGATGTTCCTATTTGTAGAAGTGTGTCTTAGGTAAGCGATAAACGAATATGCATGGCTGCTGATTCAATTGGTCACCGTGTTGACGGAAATCAAACCAGTTGGGAAATTCAAAATCTCAATTTCATGGGTAGTAACCAATTTAGTGGGCGGGGGCTCGGCAGCATAAATCTGTCACTTTATACTTGATATCCTTCGTCAATCTGAATAGAGGTGCAACTGAATTAACTCAAACAGTTTTTCTCAGTCGTTTGTTAATAAATGGTGTCCTGTTGAGGGCATAGGAAGAATTTATAGCCCCTCCTGTCTTCAAAAGGGAATGCAAGGATGGTTGAACAGAATGTCAGTTGATAAGTTTTCGGCTGGTTATCTCCAGAATAGAGGATGTTTTCCTCAATGCAAGAAGTGTCGTGCTTTGACTTCCTGAATAAGTTTTTGAGGGAAACTTAGGTTCATCTAGCGTGCTAGCTGCTCGAGAATTCTGGACCGTGGGAAAGGATTCCTCGTTTACACAGTCTAGCTGGATTTTTAATACAATTCCGGGAGGGGTAATAGATTCATTCTATACGAAGGCTCAACGGCTATTACCTCCGGTGAATTTTACCTAAGTGGCTGAGGGATGACCAATCCGGGGTTGGAGAGAACGACAAAGTTACTGAATAGTCACCCCACTGGTTTCTATCGAACAGCGTCTTTCAGGAACGATCTTTCATAGACCGACTGTTGTTCGCTCTGTCAGTTATAAACACACCATTGCTGCTGTACACTATCGACCGTAGAATTCAGCAAGTTATACTGCGACAGCTGAGCGTGGATATAGTTCAGAATTACTGAGATCCACTTACGTGATGGTGAATATATAACAATTTACTATTCGGTGTTGTGACATGTAGTAACTCGAAAATCTGCAGTCAAATTACGCTGATTTTCAACTGAGAGACCACAATCTTAAATTCCCTTAGTGCAAAGCTACCTAGTAACACCAGTGTCAGACGGTCTAGGTCTGTCTACAAATTGTACAGTTACGACGAAAAAATACTGGATCTGTTATGAGCAGACGTGATGATTTTTCTCGGTGTGCAACTGCAGTTTACATTTTCAAATGCGAATAAACACACAGGCTTGTCACCACCATCTAGCAGTACGCGGTCTTTATTGTAAGCGCATATGGTGCCCGCACTGAAACCCTACTCACGGAGAGATGACATTATTTGACTAAGCCTCCATGGTTGACGGATATCTAATAGGAAATTTTTTCCTTAAATGGGAAACTCTGCACACCCCGTATCCCATTGATTAGAACCGAAAGGTTGTGAGGTCATTCTCGTCAACCTGAGTAAAAACCAAGAAGACTGTTATGCAGGCAAAACATCTTGGTTAAGGACTGTCGAATATATTGCCCAACCGTACGGTCATGGCTGATACGGATGAGATGTCCAACGTTTACTCGTTTACTAGGAGCTCAGAAAAAAGTGTGGTCATTCCCTAACACCCTCTCATATGTCACTGATTGTGGACCTATGTGCGTGTTATTTATTGCCTTTTCCTAGCAAGTAATTGTTGGTTCTACCACACCTACCACAGAGAGTTTAAATTGTTAATGCAGACGTGCTCCATACGAGTGATTGTGTATACATTCCATTTTCTTCTCTAACATGCTGTTCACTAGTAAGAACTTATCAACAAATTTTATTCGCTGATCCACACACGGACAGGAAAGCATTCTAAACTTGAGTTGCAAAATTTCGAGGATTTCGGTCATTTCAAACTGAACGCTACCCATACTTGATCACAGCCTTCGCATTCAGATAAGCCTTTCGGCTAGCCCACTTCGAATGAATCCACCAGACTCGAGTTTCGCTCTTATTAGAACTCATCAGTAGTGCATATCCTTGTCGGGATCGGAGTTTGCAGTCTGACTCTCGTGCTTGTGAAACTAGTCTGTTGACCACAACACCAATAGGCATGACGGAATATTCACTTAGCACCGAGGCGTCCTGATCACGGGTCACCGATTGAATAGGACGGAGCGATTCTGTTCGCTCTCCCTTCGATATGGTCGAGCGGGCTGAACACTATTCACACAAGACCGTGGAGAAGTATCCGGTTTTGATTATTCGATCATGCTTGTCGCGCGGTTGCTGGTGCTCTGGTCAACGCACTAGTTTCACAAGCACGAGGGTCAGTATGCAAACTCCGATACGAACAGGTATATGCACTACTGATGAGCTCTAGAAAGAACAAAACTCGAGTCTGGTGGATTCATCCGATGTGGTCTAGCCCAAAGGCTCATCTGAATGTGAAGGTTGCAATCAAGTGTGGGCAGTGTTCAACTTGAAGCATTCTAACACTGTTTCTTCTCTACAAATGCCTGGATGTCTACAGTGCTAGCTTGTCGTGTGAATAAACAGATGCTTCGAATCATACTTTCTATAATGTTTGTTTTCCAAATTTGGAGCTTGCTACGAGTAACGCTGGTCCAGTAGAAAACAGGTGTCTTACAGAGCTTACATTGGAAACGACATTCGTGAACAAAAACGAAAATATCATTTAATCTTTGCCGGAGAAAGATAGGACACCCGCGTTACTCTACCATAATATAAAACCTAATGCTGTTTCAAATGTGTACGTTGATGATACTCTCGGGTTAATGCTAACTTCTCGAAGCGATCGATCACAAGACATCTCTTCTAAAATGTTGTTTTTAAAGCGCTGTTTAAAATCTCGCAATTTTTCGTTAGTTGCACATTGGTGGTTATTGTTCTAGCCTCTTTCTTTTCAGAAGCTAGTACCTACATCAGCGGAAGGTGGCTGAATTGATGTATCTCTATCCCGTATTTCTATCACGTAATCGCAGCCAAGGCGTGTATGTGTGGAAACCAACTGTATGATCAAAATTGACTCAACTGTAATCGCTTCTCTCTGGAGTAACCGATAAGTGCATCACCTATAGGTGAGCAAACTATAACATGCACCTGCTATTTTTGAGCTAGTGCTGGCTGCCACGTTCACATTAACAACAGCACAACAGACTTTATGTATGCAGTGTATTTCACACGTGATATTGTCGGTCCGTATGGTGAAGAATAGTTTATATTCAGATGAATAAAGAGAAATTTTACTACAAGCCAAAAGTGTGTATGCGTACACAGTCAGGGCTGGACCAAATTAGCAATTGAAGAACTGAGGGATTACATTTTATTTCCTCTTGGTTCGTAATTATCACTGAGCATTATGGATAGGTTTCAGAGGTTTTAATCACATATATCTATATATAAACCCTCTATAATTTAATCACCGTGCGTTTGTTGTTGACACGTTTAGTGACATGAAATTTTGAAAAGTTCCCTTGGCAGATGTCGACCTAAAAAAACATTGATAGGGGGACCCGAAAGCCTTGTTCAAGGACCACCACACAGCTATATCATAAAATGAGGTCTACTTCATGTGCGTTTAGAGCCAATAGGCTTGGTCGTTGGCCAGGGCAACTGCTGGGCCCGAATAACAAAGAGATGAAATGCGTAATTGGACAGCGATTGGTCCGTCATCTGCTATCATCCGACTGACTGCAACTAAGTGAAACATACATGATTGTCAATGAGAATCAGCACCATTGTCCGTTTCAGGTGGGTGTGTTGTGACCGCAAAGTTGGTTGATTTAGATACCCTGGTCAGGAGAAAGGTCGAATAGCGTCGGCTACTATGCTGTGATAATCGTGTAGTTGTCTCAAAAACGCATTGCGCTGCACGACAGCAGGAAAGCAAATGTACGAGTTTGACGTGGTCGAAGTCAGATGGGTTTATTTTCAGATTCAACATCAGATGCACATCACCAGGTACGTAACGTCTCCGCTGGGAATGTGCGTCCGAGAATTTGATCCGGTCTATGGTTAACACTCTCTGTCACATCACTTGTGAAAATCAAGTGAATGAATACTACCTTCTCGCCCACCGTTACGACTACGTCACATGATACTGTCATGATAAAGTTCTACGTTGCCACTGTCTTATCTCCTCCAGTTTCCTCTTCTTGGAGTTCATTTTGACTGGACAAAAGGCTAACCATTTTTACAGTCCAATGGTAACTATCCAACCGAACAACTGCGATATCTTTATCAAGTCTTGGTATCATAATCGAATAAACATTTTCCAACGCACTGACAGTGATAAAAGACCACTAAGTCTATGCACACCTCACTGCCTCTGGGAATCGAATGTGGTATTTCGACATAGGAAAAGCGGCTTGTTACACTGAAACCACGTTCTACATCTTCGTTATAGATACCGATCGATCAGTTGTCATAAGTGGCGTAGTTCAGATGAAACGCTTAGAATCAAATCACTATCATACGTGTCCACTTTGTTCTTTTGTTCTCTCGTAAGTTATACGATCGTGAATAACAGGTAATTAGCTTATGTTCCGGTGACGAGAGGATGTGCTGATAAACATTGCCTGGTTTGTGACAGGTAAGCTAGCCCAAAGAACACGAGCGAAAAATCGCAGCTGCCATAAAGCTTTCTGTAATGAGACAAGCTCCGTTGGGCTTGTGCGTTTGTGTCAGAGTTGGGTTTTGGTCATGCTAGCTGAATATGATAGCCACCGTCTTAAACTTAACAGCAAGCTGAGTGGATGCTTGTGCAGAAACACTGTTAGGCGATCGATCAATTGTGCAGGTTGGTTGGGTAGCGGAAAGCTGTTTTCCCTTTCCCCTAGTCACACTGACCGTCGAGTCGGTGTAAGCAGGACTATACTTGAGAAACATTTTGGATGGGCCTAAGTGAACCATATGGAAAACGGAACCCTAGTGGATGGTTATTGTTCTCCAGACATTTCTCCACCACAAGTAATAGTAGTCCTGGAACTTAAGCTACCAATGTGTAACAAGTGTCCACCTACCACATTTTTACACTTCGACAGATCTTTGAGCACCGGCAATTTTATAGGCAGACGATGTCCGTGGGCTTTCTAGACCATGAAGTCTCATGAACCTGCCTTCGTCACAAACTATATCCAGTGAAACACGTGTTAACTGCGTTGTGTGCTCAAATTGTATGTAAGATGTGGGATGAGTTGCAACTCTGCCGAGTGTTCATCAACTGTACGGCTTCTCTTCTCTTGCTCACATTTGTCATGGACGACCTTCTGGTATGTGCAATCAGGGACTCCAACGGGCTTCACGTCACGTTTTATCCAGGCTTCAAACTGGACAAACTAGATTTTGCGGATTACATTATCTTGACATTAGTTAAAAGCATGTGTAAGACGCCGAACAAGGCATAAGTCCAAGGTGGTCTATATGGAACTTCTTCCCACCTTCACAGTGTTAATTGTTACTGTAGAAAAGGAGGGTTTCCGCTGTCATGTTCATTTCATGAAAAGTGCATTACGGACTCCGCAGCTGGAAAACAAAATTGACAGCGGTGTTAACATTCCTATGTCAAACGGCCTAAAGATGTGACTGACTTACACTACACATGAAGGCTCTTCAGTTCTCCTAAACCAGTCCATACTATGAAACATCAAATATTATTCTAAATGTGCGCGATTTAATGGGCTGTTGCACGAAGTTGAAGCCTCTGTGATCGCAGTAAGTTGAGTGATTTTGTAGGGGGGGACGATAAGTTGACTTTCTGTGGAACGAATAAATCACTATCTTGGTAGTTTGCTATGTAATATTTCAAACTCGATTCTGTTATATAATCGGTGTTTTCGCTCTGGTGATACCAGCAAATCGAATACAGCTGAGAAAAGTAAACCGGTTTTCACGCGCTAGACGTTGTTCCGAAACTTTTATTGCAAACCAAAAGGACGTATTCAAACCACATTTATCTCATGCTATCCTCATTTGACAGTGCACGACAGACTTTTGAATATTGTCTAATCAATATGGAGGCATATGTGCATAAAAAGTTTCTACGCTCAGGAACCTTTAAACAAAGATAGCGAAACGAAAGTGCGGTAGCTGAGGATGTGTCTAGTCCCACGAGGACCTAGAAGTGAATAACACAATGTTTTCATAAACTACTTTTCATGCTTCCCATCTGGATACGCACTTTTTCAGGCGAAGTGGAAGGTCAGTAGAAACTGAACGACTGTGCGTTACGGAAATACTAAAGAAAGCAGATGGTAGACTGCTGGAAAACCATAGACATTTATTTTGTTGGGATATTATGCGGACTTAACATTTCATGAAGTTTCAGATTAAACAGTAAGAACGTTTGACAGTTTCCTCCATTTTTCACACAAGCTTCGAACAAGATATGATGAGTAAACAGAAGCCAATTGTCATGTGTTCTATTGCAACGAAAAACCACATTTTTAGTTCATGATGTGGACGGTAAGTTGAAAGCGAACAATACTTTCCTTACCATTAGACACTGGGAAGTGATTAGTTAAGATCTATTCGATGAAGGCGCACTGTGTATGAGTGTGCATCAAGTTTAACACAGAAACGGAGATGAGTTGTATGAATCTCACGACATAACTTCATGGATGTCATCGAGTACAATCATTTCATTTCTCTCGGAATATCTGTAACATCTAACCGTTACTTACAAAATTGGATATAGTGTCGTTGCGAAAAAAACCCACTGCAGGTCGCTATTCCTACGAGAAATTTTCGGTGGACCGTGCTGGTGCAGTCACCGAAACCTACAACTATTGAATTTGAGTATACCACTTCCACAAGTCCTATTTTTGTTGATGATACCAGCACTCAAGCGTGTTGAACTATTGGTCATCGAAATTGCGAACTACGCGTTGAAAACAACTGACGGACGAAACTTCGCAGTGAACGGAATATGAAGCCTCGTCCGTATATCGACGAATGTAAACGTTCAAAGCGTGACCTCATTCAGATTTTCACGATGGGCCTTGCAAGGTGTTGTAGTGGATTTGCATTTTCTTTGTATAGGTGAAGATTTTGCCAGCTGGACTGAAATTAAACCACTTCCTTTTGCGAATAGTGTGAAGATCGTTGGCTCCCTAGCAGAAAATTACTAGCACCAGCTAGACGTCACCAAATAAATGAGGTCTTTCTGTGAGTACTAACAACTCTCCGGTTTTGTACACTAAAGACGTAGGCGCTGACAGAGAGTTGTAGTTAAACGAGAGGGCACCAGGCAAGTAGAGCGAATCAAGTTTCTAAAACTGTTGGATGATTGTTCCTTTATTCCCTGTGGCTAACTTAGTTGGGCGGTCAAGAGAAACACAGGGACTTTGTTTAGGCTGAAAGCTGCAGTTGCCAGAAAGGTGAAGTGTGTTTCAAGTTATACAGTGTCATTTTACGCTTGAATCTGAAGTGAGGTTCGCGAACATGGACACCAAACTTCGAAAGAGATGCACAACTGTCAGAAAGTGTGATAACACATTGATGGGAGGAACTGGGTGGTATACGTTAGAGGGACAACCTGCATTCATTAGAGTACTGGCATCATATAGGAGATCGGACTGGGGTCTACAGGATACTAGGGAGACTAAATGGTGTCCTTATTGAATGGCCGAGAAGAAGAAGAAAGACGTGATAAGCACTTGCATGCTACTGGAGAAAGTGGCCTGTAAAACGGAGTTGAGGAAGAACTCCTGTGGTGAACATGTGCGTGAAGTTGCTCAACGAAGTTGTAGAAACATCAATACCGAGTACCAGAGAGTAGTATGGTTTCCAATGCGAACCATGTGAACTGTTTCCCTTTATCTATGGAATGTATTTCATTTCCGTAGGCCAATTCTCATATTAAGATTAACGCTTTTTACCAACATTACTGTGTAGTTTGTAATATCGTATGGTCATTGTTTTATCCTTTTAGTCGCAGAACAGATCTTCCTCCTCAGTCTGTAACTCTAAACTATGGACAGTCACTCTATGTTATGAATGAGTTGGTTGCTGAACAACTTTTAAACCATGCACACATAAGGTGGAATATCAGATTTACTCCTGTCAAAGTAAATGACCGCTACAAGAACCACGAGATGCTATGCATGTTGCATCAGGAGGTGTTTGGATTACGAGAGCCTTTTCGAATAAGAAATCTATGATATATTTCGGTCACTATAGGAGGCCGCTAATCGTAACAAACACGGGGGTAACGCAGTGACTGTTCAATGTAACATGTGATGCAAACACTGTTACCATGCTTGTCTTCAGAGTGAACTACCATTTGGATTTGGTAATGCTAGAATAGCATTCAGCATTTATCCACCATAATGCCCTGTTATCGTCAGGGTAAATGGCGAAAAGAATATAAATCGTTTTCAATGATTGTTACACTTCCTTTCCGCACAGTTTTAAATTGTGTAACCTTCTTCTGTTGGCCGACAAACAATCGAACATCTCACAATGTCCAAGAAGTTCCTGTTCTTACTGGTAACCAACCTCTTTGTTGTGCATTGCCTGAATTGCTGTGCACAAATATCAGTGCTCCTGAACTTCAGAGTGTGCACTCGAGTTTCCTAATGTTGGCCGTACTATTAGCAATAATGTCACTCTCTTTGTGATTTAGTTGAGCCCGAATTGTAAAAAATCAGGGCTCTGACTGGATTCCAACCAGGGACAGAGGCAATATGCCCAAATGCGGCAACTGCTGTAACAGTTGAGCTAGGAAGCCACGCCAGTAGCTTGGTAATTTCATATTGGGTTCAGTCAACCATCCGTCGCACTATCTCACAAGGAATCCACTAAACTATCTAGAGGATCGACTGTGATTCAATAAACCTGGAAGTTTGGACACCGCCTTTTCTTAAACAGACGGGTTTATCAAAAGTCCAGGCCAGCAGTTCCATTAGGTGATCGTTAAGGTGCACTGTTATGAATTTCCTACCAGGCGATCTTTTCTGGACGAGCTTGTGAAGCCTCAGAATGCGTAATGAAGCGTTCAAATAAGTCCAGGTTTCATGCTTTGCAATAAGCCTCATTCAATCGGGACATGCTTCAGGCTAACTGAGACTGTAACTTCATAGTAAACTGTATATAGTCGGTGAGGAACAGTAGTGTCAGCAAATCCGTCCTACTTAACCGGGTCCATACTGGTGTGGACGGCTGTGGACGGTTTCAGTAAATTCAGCATTCATGTAAGAACACAGTCGATCAGAGAGTGGCACAGCAAGAGGCACTGGTTAACCTAATGGAGCAGAGCATCCTAAAAATCGTCTAGAAGATGCTTACAAGAGTACTTGTCCCGGTGCTACCGGAGCATAACTCTTGTCTCACTCAAGAGCCAGTTCTAATGAAGTAAGAATCGGCCTCCTGTGCTAATTGTGTAAATAAGAATACGATATCAGAAGATTGTCCAGAGGTTTCCAACAGACATCATTAATGACGGTAGAAAAAATTATCATCGCATTGAATTTAACAATAATATTAGATCATGATCAGTGTTCTCTAAAGTGTTTGGAAGATTCCCACTGAGCCAGATACCAAAACAGGAGCAAGCGTAAAATTTCGACATCCGGAGTGCTGCAGTTCTAAAATTTGAAAATGAAAATTATCACTTAGAGAGGTCAGTACTGATGAAAACTTAATGGCATCATATCATTTTTCACAGATATGTGATAATCACACTGACTTCATCTGAATGTGCATCGATCGGGTGAGTCAGTAAATAGACAGAGCAGCGAAACCGGTTGACAGAAGTTTACCGTACACAATCGGCCATGTTGAGCATTCGGATTACGGCATTCTCGGCAGCTACCAACATTTCTTGACACACCAACATTGGTCCATTCGGTGGCATATTGAAGATTTGATTTATGTTGATCTGTTGACAGCTGTCAAGCAGGTGGCTCGCATGATTTTGATGACTGATTTAATTCTGCTAAACCCGGCTCATTGGTGGATGTTCTCCGGGTCGACTGAACCCATGTTCATTTTCATGAGTAACTGCAAAAGAACTCGTCACGCATTCATTGTGGACCAGCATGTCGGCTTTCTCCGAGGCAATGTTGATGAAGCGTCACGCACCGGCCTTTTGTTGGCAAAAGGTACTGACGCAATCAATTTCCTTGCTGCGGCAGTGAAACCTGATCGCAGTACTTATCCGTTACAATTCATAATAATCAGCCGGTGATAAAAAGAAGAAATATGTAACTCGGCTGTTCTAAATAAACTAATGATTTGACAAGGTAATGATTAAGTCGTTGTGCACCTTTGAACTGGCAACTACATGGAATTTAGTTTTTTTCTCAAGTGCCAGTATCTATTGCACCAATGTTACAGGCTTAATGTTAATTTAAGTTACTGGCCACATGTCACACATAGGTCAGGCAGCTATTGTGGATAACGCAGAGCAAATTAGCGGAGGCTTTGCTTTATACGCAAGCACTTAGTCGTACATCGAGCAGTGTAGATGGAACCGACTTTCCAAAACGTAGACGACTTCGCTTCAAGCGTGCTAACGCAACAGGACATAAAAATCTATCAGCCAAATGAGTAATTCAACTGTCTCCGTCTTGGACGGTAACAGAATCCACAAAAACCTTGGAACCGCATCCAAATTTTATTTCCCCATATGCTTGTGTACAGCGATAGACCATTATGTGCTTTAATCCACCTATATTTACACAGTATACTTCTGTTTCTTCTTTCAAGACCCACATTACTTCGTAGCATCTGGTAATCCACAGTCTGCCTCCTGTAGGATTTGTGTTGGTACTCTAACTAACTTTACCTGGAATGCGCAGTCAACAAGCGAAGGTGATTCCAATGCTGACTGAATACCTGTGCTTCACTTTGGTTGAAAATTGGTCAGGACCTGTGGACCTTCCAATAAACAGTTCATTCTGTACACGTGCTTAACTGGTCATTGTAAATGTCCTAGTGTTGTGTCCGCAAAAGACGCTTATTCCGCGAGTTTGCACATCGCGCAAACTTCCGTAAAGGTCATGTCAAAACCTAAACCACAAATGCGTGCACTCATTTGAACGGCACACACGCACTCGCATACATTGGGTGACAGTACGTTATCATTCGCCTTGGTGAAATTTTTCACACAGCACGTATACACTGTTCCGATAGTCTCTTCTTGTCCGTCTTGTTCGTGGCTTGTCCTCTTGTTCCTGAATGTCGCCTGTGGTAGTATACTACTTGTGAGTAATATACTACTCACAACGAAACTGCCTGTTATACAACACTAGTACTGATGACATTGACATAACGTCGTTTTCACCGTTGACCAGGTTGGCATACAACACCTCACAACACGAGATATTTTACGCCATGTTACAGGCCTTACGAAGAAGTGGCTGCGTTGGACTCACCTGTCGGCAACCGCGCTGATCTGCTAACTCTATAGACTGGCTAGACGATTTGCTCAGACGATGTGGATGAACAGCAATTTACCGCCCCCACAGACACTAATTTTTACCATTATAATCATTCTCACTTTAGCCTCTACAATGCTTGTGGGAAAGACTTGATTAACGAAAGGAACACCTGTGTGACCTGTAGTCACCGTGCTGTTCCTACAGAGCCTACCCAGAAGGCCTTGTGCAATTCATTGGGCGGTTTGGACGACGACCGGAAACCACGTTCTTCTAGGTGTATCACCAAAGTATCCGGAGATATGACCAGCTTACTAGATGTGTTGGTACTTCTCGAGCATTATTGCCTGTACCCCTGTTGTGGAGACAAGTAAGTCTACTCAACGGCCACCGTGTATGCACAAACAGGGCGATGCCAGCCTGCAACTCTGCAATCTGACAATTTTTGACGGTGTACTGGTGTCGTTTAATGTCCGCACCCGTCATGCACAGGTCCGTTCGCTCTGCATGAGCTAACAGGTCATTAAATCTACTGGCCCACGCATAAGCACGACAGTCATGTGATATCAAACACCACTGAATGATGAGCGATAGACCCAAAAATACTCAATAGGACACCTTAAACTACCACAAATTTACCCGAAACCAATAAAAGAACATAAAATTGACATTGTGCCATCGTTAAGTGGACTGGAGGTCTGTAGGTTTTCGTAAAGTTGCATGTTCACATGCGCATTCGAAAGAAATTTGTGTTTTAAGAGTCTGTTCTTTCTCTTAGTATGACAACCTTGCTCAAACGTTTTCCAGGTGTCGAATGAGGTGATTTTACCCGCTTGAGCCTTGCACCGTAGTACATACACAGCTATTCCTTAATGCACCACTGGATGAGCATGCTATGTAATCACATCAAAACACCACTAGTAGTCACGACTAAACTTTTAGGTAGCAATACTAAGCTCCCGGTTAATTTTATGGTATCTTGTACACATCGGCTACCTTGGGATTCCATTGCGATTTATTACGTTTTGTAATGCATGAATTATTCTGGTAAGGTTCACGAACTCTGACTGGGGTTGAGTTATACCTCAGCCCTGGTGTGTATAACCTTTCCGGCAATCGGTGGCTACAAGCGCCCAGTTCGAGCAACTATAATCCTAGAAACAGTCAAATGTATTCTCACCAGGTAAGGCCGCCTTCCATCAGCGGAAACGCTGTCAAGTCTGTCACCGTTTTTACTGATCCGAAGGTGCTTTTCATTCACAGGCTCAGAAATAGATCATCAATCACATAGACGTTGTTCTGGATTCTGATTCAGGTTTTTAAAGCCATATACCAGTTCTCTTAACGTGTAAAATATATCGTTTGCATGAACGAATTCAAGCTAATCCTTCCTACTCATGGAAAACGTTTCGTTTTAAACCTCCATCACACACGTCAAACGCTGCCAGTGGGCGAAATAGGGGCTCACCTTCTTGTACCGTTTATCAAACTTCCATCCAGTTGTGAATGGAAAACTGAAGACCTCTCGAACAATAATCTGATCAAAAGAGCCAGAACCCTGACTTTTAACAGTGGGGTCTCATCTAAAAAGAGGTTTCGTGTGATGAACGCAAAACTTAATTGACTCTCCACAATCGCGATTCCCTATACCACTTAGCCTGCTTGACCACTGCGAAACATTGAGTTTTAATGATTCAGTTGACGTTCAGAATTAGCCGCCGACTGGGTATTAAACAACTGTTTACATTAATTGGAACAACAATTCGACATTGAACATTTCATTTGCCAGTAAAGGTTGACAAGTTGAGTGCTGTCAGTACCCATGAAAGTACGTCTACTGCACAGGCAGGAATCTGCATTGGTAATGCAAAAAACGCATCCGCTTATCACACGCAGCATCGGGCATTAAGCTGGGAGTGAGATCAAAGAAAAGCGTCTGCTTAGGACCTGAAAAGTTTGTTCCTGTGTTATTCCCAATCTGTATATCAGAGGTAGAGGATGTTAGAATTTATGTTGCAAGCGGTTGAAGCCCGTAATTTAGTTACACTTTGTTAGTCCTGCAGATAAATAATATCCAATTACGGCGCTCTGTCACAAATAAATGTGGTCCTGTGAAACATTAAAACTCAGAATAGAAGGCTAATACGAAGGCTAAGTTGAACTACTCCGTAGTGAGTAAACAAATTGAGGGAAGTTGAGCATTCGAATAAGTATGTTTTGTATATACTCGCCAGTTAACTGAACACTGCACACCAGACGCACGGAGTGACATTGGATAGTTCGTGAGGCCCAACTGGCCGTTAACTTCCGATGAACGATTAATCGGCAGATCCCGATTAATATTGTCGAAGTCGTTTTGTACAAACGATATGCTGAAGTTATTTCGAGATTTGAACATTCTGCAAACTATGGAAGAATTGGACACTCGTTTTCTGACAAAGTTGGCAATGGATCTCAATATAAGCGCCATTTTCGTCGTTTGGCTGCGTGGTGATCTACTAAGACCCTATATAGCGCATGTCGGCTAGCTCCTCGCTCGAAAGAGTGATCCGGTCTTACATCCCTTGACAACTATCATTCCACACCACAGTTGTTTAAATTAATCTGCAGGTTTACCACTCCACCGACAAAACTAAACACATGTGCACCTACAGCGTCGAATCGCTTCACATAAACAATTACAGAAGCCTGATCCAACACCGTTTCCATTAGCAGTTCACAAACTTGAACGGCGTTATTTCGGAGAGGAAATGTCCTAATCTCACTAAAGTAACTTCAGGGCAACAACATTGGTCTGTCATGAACGACTAGCCAAATGATCTTAAGTTGTCTGCGAATATTCTAACGTAACACTTTCGTGTCTGCTCACAGAAAACTGCTAAGTGGTCGGTGCACAAGGTGCGAGTTTTGCGTATGTACTAATCTCACCCACTGCCGTAAGCAGTTGGCATTTCAGACCATACTGCTTTTCTTTTGTCCAAAGATTGCGAACAAGTGCTTGATCCCAATTTGTCAATGAATGCTTTCAGATAAAATTCTTGTTTGTTAGCAGCTATTGTATTAAGCAGTCTACGGAACAGTTATTGCGTTATACATTCAAGGCGTCCGTTCACAAAAAGTCGTTTTTCAAGTAGTTGTTGAGGAACGCACACTGATTATCCGATAATTACGATGATCTCATGAACCTCAAGAAAACCGCTTTTACGTGGGTCATTTGAAGTTGTTATTTGCACCCAATTTTAGTTGCGAAAATAAACCAGCCGCCACGCAACGGGTGTTCTGGTTCATTCTCAATGGTTTAGGAAATATTGTGGTTTCATCGTTGTAGTTCTCATAAGTTATGCTGCTTTCCATGAACCCAAGACGTCTATCGGCGTTACTCACCTTAAACCGATCTCTGTCGGTAACTTCCTTCTCGAAGAGTCAGTATTAGGTTTCGAACGGAAACACACCAGGCGGGTCTTGATGGTGTCCCATGTTAGTTTCTACCCTTTGCTCTCCGGAGGAACCCGTTTGAAGGTGTCACAAAGCCTCTTTTTGTCGTTTGACCGGAAGTGACTTTGCCGTAAACGTATAAACCGTTGTTGTACTTGCATTTAATTTGAATTAAGTCTCTTTATCTAGAGTTTTGAAGGACTTGAATGGGATCGGTCGTTTATCGAATGCGTCAACACAAGTTTCTCTTTCGACGAATCTCCTGAAGTTCAGATGCAGGCACTACTACAACTGTTAAATCGTTGGTCAGTTTTGCAGACTGTATCTGGCTGGTGATTTCGCGGCTGCCTGGTACCCATATTGGAGTTGCCTTTCAAATTCGGCATCCATTAGAAATCAATTTGCAACAATACTCATATATTGTGAAACCCCCGCATTTTCAGAAGGGAAGTTGCTATGTGCATGCAAATTTTCCTCAGGATCACTATCTGGTCTTCAAATATGACTTAACATTTCGTGGATAGGAAGCCCTTCTCTACAGCAGGAACACTCTTTTTGTTCACTAACCCCTTTGTCATGGAACCACTTTCTGCCTACGAGGATCATCATCCGCTGGATTAGTTTACCGCACTTCACAGTTTGTTGGACCATTTTGTCCGTTAGTGGTAATGCGTTGTTGATTACAGACAGCATGTGCCTGATTTTCAGAGTCAGAATTGTTAGCGGTTACAAATACCTTCCAAATGTGAAAGCGAGGTGTCCATTAAACACAATGGGGTGTCTGCTTAGAAGAAACTATTAACTGGCTGATATATGAAGTGAGATTTGTACATGTGCAGTAATCCCTCCTGCTGTTATAAACAGTTGACACTTTAGGCCGCGCTGCCTTTAATTCATCAAAAGATTGGTAACAACTCTGTATTTGATCACCGTAACGAAGTACCGCCACTGTGTATCTTCTGAATCTTTCCCACTGCAAATAATGTGAACAAATAATGTTTCGAGTTGATCGTTGCTCTCTTTGGTCAGAGCAAGTGCTCTAGCGAAATACACAACGGATTTCCCACAGCCTTCCGCTAAGAAATGGGAGATCGCGTCTACGGAGCGGTGATTACAAGCAATGATGCTGCCGGAGTTCAAAGTAGTGGATTAAAGTGAATTACCAGCAGCGCCGAGATCAATATCACTGGTTAGAGACATGCTGATGTTCTGTTGCTGTAGTTTTCTACGGGCGGCAGGCAGATAGGATTTGGTTCGATTATAATCACTGAGATGTCAGGTGCCCCACATTCGAACAGTGACTAATCTGATCGCACAGTTAGCTACCCGGATAACTGCTGCGGGTTAACAGAATCATTTCTGACAGTGTATTCTGCTTCCCTCATTTTGGATTTTCTGATCAAATCCAAGGTGTGACGCGACATTTATATGATGTCTGATTTTGCGTCCAGATTGGGTCGAACAGGGGCACCAGTGATGTAGAAGACGTGAGGTGCCTTCAAGTGTTTAATCATCGAAGCCTACGTTCAGCCGCCTTCACCACTTGACATTAATGACTGAACAACGAAGGGATTATGGATTGGGTATTTGGTGGTGACTGCCAAGCGATTTCTTTTCTTCACTCATTACTTTTACACAAACTTGGATGGCCAAGCCATGAACCAGTCGTCTGCCAGACCAGCTACTCTGCCAACGCTGCAGCCGACTAGCGTAAGATGTGAGGTGGACAAATGACGGCTAATTGGGCTCAGTACGTTATCAGTAAAGCAAGCGTACACAACGACGCGAGCAATGAAAGCCGTAAGGAAGCTGCCTAGCTGACGATGCCTTACTTCCACTTGTAGTTCGGTTGTTTTTTTGCAAGATGTAAGCAATTTGATGTTGAATGTTTATTTACAGACGTAACGGTTTTAAGCAGTGGAGTTCCCTTTACTTCTCTTCCATTTTTTGTCCTCTTGTGCAAGGCTTGCCTTTTCCTTCATGATTGTATGGCAGTTAATCATCAGTATTACCCACCGATGTAACGCTGTTTATGATGATGATGATGATGGTGATGATGACCAGTGATGTTGACTACTGTATACCTCCGAATTAAGTAGATATTGACTCGCAAGTTGCCGTGACTGCACTGCCTTTTCTTGTGATGATCACTAGACTGTCATGCAACTGGTTCATTAAGCTTTGGTGACAGACAGCACTCTTTCTTATATGGTTTTCAGATACATTTATGGCATTGTACTTATTATGGGAATAATACCGGGACTGGTGCCATTCCTTACAACACCAGCAGGCCGTACGTGGTCTAATGTGACCGCCTAAGCCACCAGTCTAATGTTTCTTGTTCGAACTGCTCTAGACAGGAGCATGTAGGAAACTGGGGAATTTATTTAGCGGTAAGTATTCGATTATGATTGTATAATTTTTGAGGCTGACTGAGCTCCAAATTTCTGTTGAAACTGTTTAGATAATCACTCCCAGGTTCTGCTCCGGATATCCGTGTCTTAAAGTGAGTAGTACACACAAACGACTATTGAAAGTTTTATCTGCTCATTGTCCATTTCACGGAGATTGAAACTTCTACGCTGACGGTTCACAGATCTTGCATGGCAAGCGAAGTCGTCGGCATCATTCAGAACCAGATTCAGTTGTTGACAAGAAACAGTGGATAACAGGGGTTGCTGACCTAACCTGGTGACCAGATTTTGGGTGGTTTTTCAGACGGTGGGCAATGAGGATTCATAGATAGAATGAAATTACCCCGCAAAGCCCAATTTCTTAACGAACACTCCATACCAAACTAGGGTATGGACATATGATCCTTAAAAGTGATTGTTTCTATGGATAAGGCTTGCATACAAAGGCAGACAAAGAATCGAACGTTACAAGTGAGGGCCCAACTGAACTGGATCTTGAACATCTTCATCACAGAGAACAGATGCTAAAATCTTGCTTGTTCACCAAGTGGATTCAGAAGGATGATGCGAATGAGGTGGGAGGACAGCTGTCCGCATGAAATTATCCGATGTGGATATATGCTAAGCTACAAACAATTCCTGTACGAACTGTTTAGGGAGTATGAATGATGTAAGCTTCAGGGTACTCGTAAGCGCCACAGCCTCCATTGTTTTTCTTTTGAAACGCGTTAAGCTTTCTCAAATTTCATGTTTTAACAGTCATCGCTACACTGTTTCTGTCTTCACACAATTTTCTTATGGAGTTTTTTTGTGTCAAGTCTTGGCGGAATAAATATTGGTTAGATGCATGTAGGCAATTGTAATTTGCAATCATCTATTGGGACCGTGTGCAATCAATTTCCACTTGGCGTCGCAGAGGCACTCTGAAGCGAACTGGTCGAACAGGAAACATCAGACTCGCGGATATGACTCATCGAATGTCTGACTTGGTTCGACCACTCGTCGGTTAGATACATAACACAGAACAGGTAAATGGCAGGTAAGTAAATAATTTGGACCAGTGTGCACGTCGGGAGGGCACAGCAAATGAAGGAGGCATCAACTTCGGAGTTCTGTGCTTCGAACGAAAAAATATACTGACACTTCGGTTGGATACTTACTCAATATATGTCCATCCGTATGTATGAATAGTGCAATTCAAGTGCGATCCGTCGTGAGACCATACGGACACCAGATTCATCCGCATTCTTCATTCGCTTGTGAAGCGAATGACACATTAGTTTGTAAGCAGTTCTAACTACGACAAAAGGTTTGACTGTCAACGCGCTTATGGCTCAGTTGTTTATATGTCTAAGGTTCAAAGCTATTTCGAGTTATTGAAAAAGATTTAGATATTTTGCCATTCGATGAAAAGTGTTGGTACTTTTCAACCAGTTCATCGTACCGAATTAAAATTCCCTTGTCTCTTAGGTTTACGGACATCTGAGTTCGTAATGGATTATTGTAAACTATATTTTCAATATCACGAAACAGAATATGCGTCTAGTTGTTTGAGGTTAGACTTCTCTCGTTTTACGTAAACGCATTACCTTTCAACTAAACAACGATTATCACTTTAGCATTTTCTACTCATTGATCCTAAAAGATTTTGACCTGTGGAGGGCACACTTTGCATCATGACAGGTCCAAACGAAGACAACGTACATAGTCTTGGAGTACCAATGTTTTTGGATTCAATGATATCACATGACGAGTGGAATGGTATAACTAAGCAGTGCACCCGTTGCATACTGATCCTGTTGCGTACGGTAAAAAGAAACGAAACGGCTGGAAAAGATTTTGTTCATTTCAGTCAAAAATAAAATTCACACCTAGTGTTTGAAGAGCGTGCTGAGTACTATGGGTATCGGAAGATATCTGGGTGCAGCTGTTCGACAGCAGCCGCTGTTAGAAATTTGAGAAACGTTACATTTCAGAATCATCCCAAATTTGAGAGGATTCCACCGTTAAATACCTGTTACAAAACCTAACGTCTTGCTGTGGACAACTGCGCACAAAACTCAAGCTAACTGTGTTGATAGACCCGTATCATTAATGGTGCTATTAAAGAAACAGTCCAGCGTCGCACACTGGGCACGCATTGAGGATTGGCGCATTGATTATCTTAGATGCCTTCAGTTCCAGGGGTTATTGCCTGTTGGCTTCCTGGAAGGGAAACGACATGCATAATTTTAATTGCTCACACGCTTTCACCCCTCGCTATCATGTTCCGGCCAAGTGGTAACCGGAGAGTGAAAGACAGCGTGATAGGTGTTCAGTACAAACAGCTAAGGTGGGAAAAGTTGGCTTACGGAACAGAACAATGGTCCACCGGTATGGCTAGTGTACAGTGGGGACCTGGATCTGATTGATAAACTTCATGTTTTGTTGCCTAACCAAGTCCACGAAACCAGACTTACTTTTGTAGCAAACTGTAATGAATGGAATCTATCCAAAAGTCACGGACTGAATTGCCACTCTCGCACATACGGTTGGTGGCATCCGATTCGAATTAGCCTGTCACAGTGACCGAAGCCAAATGCCGCCTGAGATTAACCATCACTGCAATTGGCTTGCTCCGCACCACTTGCGGTTCCACTCACACACCACATATCCAGTGTAAACCCGAAGGAGTAAGACCGGGAGGTGTGCCAGTGGGACCTTTGTGTCCAGCCGACCAATGCTGGTTACATTCGCACACACAATGCTTGTTACATACAATGTACAACACTTAGTTATAAGTTCTCGAGGAATAAAGACTATTCTACTATGACACACCATATTTCACCTTAGGCTCAGGTATCCATGTATTTATAAGTCGCTGCAGCTCTAATCTACCGTACTAGTTTAGATTCGCTGCTGCTGATCAGGACTGCAATGTACATCCAATTTTGTGCATTTTGTACTTGCAAATGTACACAAAAACCGTCTTTTGTTCGTAAAAACAAAACAGACGAGGAAATACGAATGGTGTCCATATACGTCTGAAACGGATTGAATGTGTCTGTGTGTAAACGAATATACTTGGATAGAAAAGATTGCGAGAAGGTTATTGTGTTGTCTGATTTGGCATTCACTAGTTCTTACTACATAACATATTGTAATGTGCCAGTGAACTAGCAATAAAACAAACAAGGATTATGGAGTTATATTTGTAAATCAAGGTTGACCTTAAAATTTTGCTCCAACAAGCGTGTACGTCAATTCACTTGTGTATACTTTGTAACTCTTGTGTCGTTTGTTCTAACTTGTAAAAGCGCTCAGATCTGTTCACTTCAGGTTTACTTGTTGGACTAAGATTCACCTAAGCTGTGGTGATCAAAGTGATACGTCAGATGAAGAACCGGGCAACCACAAACTCAACTTAGTAAGCTCAACCTTTTTGAGCAATTCCGTATTCATAAAACCCATTTTGTGCTGAATCACAGCTTGGTTATTGATTTGCTCTCTGTGCCTTCTTTACATCTGAAAGAATAAAAACGATTACCATTATAGCGAACATATCTGTGAGTCATATATTCCATACGTGGTCGGAGGTTTTTTAACATACCACACAGTTTTGTCCGTCCGAACTCCGTCAGCTGTCTTGCTGTGGTCGGCGTCTGATTACGGTTGCTGTCATCATCAAAATAGAGTGGACTAGTGCACCTTTGAGTATACCAATGCACCATTGTAGAACGTGTAAATGTTGTGTAGTCCAACTATAGAGTCTCAAACGTTACATCAGCCACTGCAGAATTCCGTGCGAGGATCTCTCGGTTCCAGTGTTGTCCCTGATCTTCCTTACTGCTCGTGCCTCTTCCGAGCGTCCATGATAAGCCTCAACTTGTTGCAGTCGGCTGTCACGCTAACAGTTTTTATTTCGTGGTTTCTGATGCCACTGAAGAGTAGAACTGGTCTTTCTTCATGTTCGTAGCCCACATAGCAAGCATCGCACTACTCACTGTTGAAGACTCTGTAACTTTCTATTTGTGACACATTCATTGCAAACGTCTTCCGTTGAGCAAGATGCAATTACTAACTAGAGCCCCTACTTCGAATATTCGTTCCCTTCGACAAATTTTGAGGCAGCAGAGATTAAAGGCACTTAGTTGGCACTCTTATAATGGTGAATTCAGTTCAATATAGCACGGACTGCTGCTGATTCGTCCTCTTATCCAGCAGACTGATCTTCTGTTTTGATTAACTTGTTTACGTTTGAGATTCTGGCTCACGTAGTCGGACCGATAGGAAAAGACTGTGACCTGTGTGCGATAATGGAAACCACTTCAATGTGCATACGCTACATTATCACATGGGTTTTTACAGAACTAACCACCTTGGTGCATGTTTTTCATTCTGTTGACTGCGATCTTGGTGTTTCCTTCAACACTTTGGGGTACCTGGATCATGGTTGTCATGGGTTAGCTGATATATCTATTTAGTTTGGTGCCAAAGAAGGGATTGCTTGGTTTATACACTGGTGAGTCTGCTTTCACTGGGCTGCTGGTCACTGAGACAACTTTTGTGGCAGACTTTCGGCCTCCAATGAATTTCGCAATCTATAGTTCATTCGATTGTTTTGCAGATCAGATGGTATGAGTAGAGGATGTGGGTAGGACCCATCTACCACTTCGGCACAGTTGCACACATGATGTAACTGGTTGCTCAGTAAACATAACATGAGCTGCACTACTGCCCTTCAGAAGGCGAAAAAAGTCAACTCAATCTACTATTTTTCAAGTTGACCATCGCTTACATTTGATCGCAGCGTTCGCATTCAGATAGACTTTCCAGCCAGTCTCTTTCGGAAAGAAGCACAAAACTACTACAACCGGCCACCGAGTACCACTCACCAGCGCAAGTGACTTAGCGTTTGGCCTTACCTAATGTAAGGTCACAAGAGAGGTGGTCAACACGGTTGCCCCATAAAAGTGTGTTCTGAGTTCAGGCTCCAGCCGTGGCAAGGACATGCACTGGCGACAAGCCTTAATATGCGTACGATCACAGCACATGTTTTTTGGAAAGATGACAGGCTGGACAGTCTACGGGGACTTCAGAAATTCTATCATTTGTGAGGTAAGTTTGAACTGTATCACTCACATCCCTTCGTACTTATCCGTAAACACAGTCAACCTCTGATATTCTTTCTTATGTTGGTTTAGTTCATTCAATGTTCTCCTTCACTTCCAATGTTTACTGTTGCGAGACATCACGTTGTGCGTATTCTTACAGTGATTCGGAAAATCTACGGAAGAATCTGTTCCTGTAGCTGTCCAGTGCAACAGTGAACCTTCTCAGCTCACACAGACCACAAAAATACGTTTGTTGTGCTGATATATCAAATCGGCTATTTGTGGAGCGCCGATCTTTCGAGGTCGTGACCGTGCAGGTTGCTAGCTTCAATCTATCATATAAGAACATATGTTGGCGATGGATATGTGTAAGATGTTGGCAAATTTCGGAATCTGAAGCCATCAAACTGGAACCTACTTACTAGTAGGGCCGTCTTTTTTGTAGCATAATGTATTTTACTGTGGAATGACTGTTTAAAAAAAGCAGAGTAAACCAAAGACCTAAGCAATTAGCTTAGCTGAATTCCGAGTTCTGGTCAGTTCCGAAATGTTAGTTGACATTCCGTTTCACAATTCATTCTAGTTTTCACACTATCGGGGTCGGCCTTGAATTAAGTGCGTGTTCCAATCAGTACGCTTTTCCCGAGGAACTGAGTGTAGGGGTCAATCTGCGTGGGGCATTACGGGTATGATTTCACGCATCAATGACGAATTATTTAAAGTTTCAAGTGTATGAATGCGTGTGAATGTGTAGTTAGCTTTTAGTTACTGTCGATGCGCCTGGGACTCAGTCGAGGTTAGTGTGCCACATTTGTTAGTTTTTATGCTCCAACTATGTGTCACAGTGATTACACAGAGGACCAGTTCTATGATCACGTATCCGCCCCGATCCGGCCGACACCGATGAGTGACCGACTGGTTGTTCTGGGTGACTTGAATGTTCGAAGTGGGCTCGACCCGGTAGCCTGGCAAGGAGTTTTCAGACCTTGTGGCATTGGTGCAGTCAATGAGAACGGTGATCGCCTGCTTCACCTGTGTGCTACTCACGAACTGACTATCACAAACATCCGATTCCAGCTGGATGCGCGCGACATCAAAACGTGGACTTATCTACGAGGCGATCATCACCACTTGCTTGGTTACATGGTTTGGAGGCAACGCGACATTCGTGAAGTGCGTACCACGAGAGTGGTGTGCGGCGCCGAATGTACGACCGGTCATTGGCTAGTCAAAACAAAATCTTTTATGCATGTATGCAAGCCTGTTTATTGTAGTTCATCCGGATAACGGCAGAAGTTGGTTGTCAAATGAATGGAGAACTGCGAGACGAGGACTACTTTTCAAAGCGCTATTGCTTCCTGTCTGTGAGACTATCCTGCATCCGCCACTCACGAGGGTATGTGACAACAGCTGAAGGGACAGATCACGGCAGCAACCACCGAGACGATCGTTACCCAGCGCCCAAAACGTCCGAACTTGTTCGACGACAACAGCGCAGCCATCTCCAGCTTGATGCGAGAGAAAAATGCAGCGTTTTCTGCCTCCACAATGGACCCGGACAATGAAGACACCAGAGCGACATCCCGGAATGCTCGAATTCAACTCGCAGGACGTGTCCAACAATCAAGGACGACTGGCGGAGAAAGCAAAGTGAGCGGATTCAGGAATATACCAACCACAAGCAACACAATGAGTTCTTCGATTTGCTTGGGGCGATTTTTGGTCCATCCGCTCATTCTAAAATGACACTAAGTGAAGTGGACACCGACCGTCCGTACACCCAGCCAGAGGACATCATGAAAATCCGGCGCAAACACTTTGGTAGCCTACTGAACCGTCTAACTACCACTGATTGGGTGACCGTGAACAGCATGTCGCAACAGGCTATCTAATTTTTGCTTTCTCTAGCCCTGGTTTTGCCAGAGGTGCAAAAAGCGAGTGAACAACTACACAGTGGAAAAGTTGCAGACAAGGATGGTTTGCCATACAAAATCCTGAAGAATGGCGGGGCTGTGCTGGAACGCACTCTGTTCCAGCTGGCTTACTCCATCAGGGAGCAGGAAGGAACGCCACAAGATTTCGAGGATACTCTCGTCATACCTGTGTTCTTAGACAAGGGTGGCAAGCACTTCACGGAAAGCTATTAAGGCATAAGTCTGCTGAGCTACGGAGATAAGGTACTTGCAAGAGTTCTCCTGAATCGACTGAATGCGGACTTTCTGGGAACCAGTGTTCTCAAGGAGCAGTATGGATTCGGGGAGAATCAGAGTAAGATGGACCTGGTGTTTGCTTTTCGATTCCGTGAGCCTTGAGACGTTGTTTAAGGCGTCTGGTAGGCTTGATTGTCCAGATAAGTTCGTCAGCATGGTTAGATTGTTGCATGTGGGCATGAAGGCGATGGTGCAATCGTGTAGACCAACCTTTAATGATTTTGACATCACCAATGGTGTGAAGTAAGGTTGTGTTCTAGCCCCATCCATGTCTAGCTTGTATCTGACTGTCATGGTAACAGTTGCCTTCTATGACTCTAAAGAGGATGGTGTTGAGATAGAGTAACGGATGGGCGGGCGCTTGTTGAATATCCAACTTTTCGGCGCCCCAACCCGGTTACATACCTCAACGATGCGCATGCTTCTGTTCACAAATGACAGCGTGTTGTTCATACACAGAGAAGAACTACGGTGAGTGGTCAAGGTTTTTGCGACCGCAGCATTCAAGTCTAAATTGAATATCAACCCGGGTAAGACATTCGCTTCCTTTCAGCCTTCTCTGGGTGGATGTGCTGTCCCTGTACTCGCGTCTGGAGTCCGCATCATTAGGGATGTTGTCGGCAGCTGCGCATATTTCTGCTACTTGTGTACACCCTATTGACAGATGTGTCCTCGAACCACCAGTTACCAGCTCGTGTGACGAAGACTAACGTTGCTTCCGGATGCTTTGGAAGACGTGTCTAGAAGAACCACAGCCTGAAGTTGGCCACTAAGCTGTGTCTACCGCTCCAGAGCGCTCTCGATACTGCCCTGTGGCAGTGAAACTTGGACTCTGTATCGGCAGAACGTGCACTATTTGAGCCGTTTCCACTTGCGGTGTCTAAGACGCACCTTGTGTATTCGGTGGTCGGACACGGTTCCGAAAACTGAGATACTGCGGCAAGTGGACATGGACGGAATGCAATCCATGCTGACTCTGAATCAGCTTCGTTGGCTAGGTCACTTCTGTCAGATGGACGATGGTCGCATTCCAAAACAGCTGCTGTACATGCAGGTGAAATCATTTAAGCGAAATCCTGGTGGTCAAAAGCGGAGAAACGAGAATGTTGTCAGGGTACATCTTGCTTGTTGTAACGCTGATTTTAGATGTTGGGAAGAGTTGGCATTGAAGAGGACGGTCTGGAGAACTAGGATTCAGACGGGCGTCCGGAGGTTCGTTTAGCAGCAACTGCGCGATCGTGAGAGGGAGGTTGCGGTACTCAAGGGAACTATCAGTGCCGTAGGTCGTAGTGACAGGACTATGTGGCGTTGCGATATGTGCGACCGCGAACGCGCTGGCCGCTTGGGATTAGTAAGTCATCAACTTGCTCACAATACATCGTCGGCCAAGAGGCAGCGAATAGGTAAGTGTCAAATAGTGTCTATCCGTTATGCTCATGTTTTCCTCGACGAATCGGCCCAACGATCGCCGTCGTTCGATAAGTCACCCGTTCCTCTTTCCAGAAACCTGGATGTCTTCGGCTTTCTATTTTACCTTTGCTTTGACCTTGCTAGTGTACTATACGATGAATGTTTTTTCTGTTTTTCTCACTCCATTCTTGAATTTTGTTTTATCTTCTATCCTCCCTAAAGCGCATTGACATGTACTCCTACACTGGACTATTTCTTGCACTATATGATCAATATTTTTCTTTCCAGTTTACATCTTACCGTCAGAGTATCTCTCTGCTCATTTATCGAGTGATTGGGGCATCAGTTTCGAGCTAGCTTATTAACTGACCAACTAAAATTGGTCGGCTGGACACAACGGCCTCACTCTTACACAATTCCTGCTCTTATTCCTTCGGGTTTACACGGGATATGTAGTGTGTGGGTGAAGCCACAAACGGTTTGGCACAAGCTAGGTGTAGTGGTGGTTAAGCACAGGCGTCTTTTGGCTTCGGTCACTGTGACAGGCTAAGCCGAACTGAATGTCGCCAACACTGCAGTTTACTGTATGCAACAGTGGATGACGCTTCCGGAGTTGTCACAACTTAGTCATTTTTAGACTGTTTTATTGTTAATTCATCACAGTCGTTCTGTTCCGTGGTTTGAGGAACACCTTTGCTACTAATTTGTTGCGTAGTTACCATAAGTGCATTAAACCGTGGAGGTTACAATTCCTCAGCAGCAGGCACATGAGCACACGTGGCAAAATCAAGAACACCCGAAATGAGCTCATTAGACTTTTGCATTCTACTCCAGCGGTGTTTCAATCTGCATAAGTTATTATGCTCCATGCAAAACAGAATGGTCAACCCAAGTCCACTGAGTACACAAGTTCTCTTACCATCGTGAGATCAAGTTGGAATACATACCCTGTACTTTCTCACTCAAACAGTTCCCGGTAGCAACGGTCTCCTTACATTATTTCAAAATCATCATATTTGTTTACATCATTTATCTTCCTGCCCATTAAGAACACGGTGATACAAATAGCTTGAAAAATGGCCCACTATAACCATCACTTCGCATTACGCGTGAATGAATTATCACAGTAAGTTGCTCAGTCACCTTCACGTTGTGGTCACTTATCAGCGAATTAGACCAAGATCGCAACACTTTCAGAACGGGATAAATCAGAGTCCGAATAGAAGCCCATTGGAAAAAAACAAGAGCCATAAACCTCGCCCACAAACAATGCCACTCGAGCAGCCAATCATAGAGTTTGGCTGGGGTAGAAGCTGAGTGCAAATTTCATCTGTTGAAGAATGTGAGATCGTACTGAGGACAGGTGGTCGAACTACACTACTTACACCACCACCATTCAGTAGCGAGGCGACAGCATGGATCGAAATGGCTGCGGGACACATACGGGAGAGGTACTGGAAGGATTATGGAAGAGTAGCATTGCATGGAATGGCTTTTGCCACATGGGGGAACTAAGACTAAATGCCCAAAGCGACCGGAACATCTTCAGATCCGTGTTGTGTGCAAATGAGTGTTTTTGTCCGTAATCAGGTTAAGACGCATAACTCGCGTGTTGTTTTCCCCAAAAATACAACCTCTGTGCCATCCGCCTCCTCGGTTTACAACAAGTTGATGGACATAGAACCATTGTTACTTATCAGTAGGATGGCTGCGGGAAGAAAACATTTAGTGAACCACCTGTCCTCAGCCACGTTTACCCTCCTTCAAATCAGTTGTGGCGTACATGCTACAAGTGCTTACGTCGACAGCAAATGTTGTACTGTCTTTGTAAGTGAGGATTTATCTGCGAGAATTTGAGGCTCTGAGGCATTGACAAGATTTTGATGCCACTATTGCGATCAGTTAATTTGGTTAACATGTGTTCTCGTGGGATAGAGTGAGTGAGACAGCGGGTATAGGGAATGTGTGATAAGCTTTCATGTTTCCATTTATACCGACACATTGTTTTCCTTGTTGCTTGCAATCGGTCCAGGAAATAACATGCCAAGCTGAAGTTGAACCGGCCTGAAGAACAGACAGGATAAGAACTGATTGGTGATTCTTAGCCATATGTGTTACGCGCTACACGTTTATAATTGGAATAAGTAGGTACTGACACGTGTGTAATTGATAGATTCAAATCATGCCGAGATGGTCACTGTGTAGTCTCTTTTAAAAATGTACTTCCAGACAATATCTATCTTTCGATATAATACTACTGATATGTGGAGCCTAGGAAATTGATTGTCAGCTATT
Source organism: Paragonimus westermani (assembly GCA_008508345.1). Lineage (NCBI taxonomy): Eukaryota > Metazoa > Platyhelminthes > Trematoda > Plagiorchiida > Troglotrematidae > Paragonimus > Paragonimus westermani. The sequence goes on from QNGE01000834.1 coordinate 125,092, forward strand.
CCAAAGCCGCCCGAAACATGGCCAAGGTAAAATATTATAGCAGACATGGACCAGATCAACTGCAACCATTTCATAGTGTCAAACACAGCTTCTCAAACAAAAGACTCAAGCGCCTTCTGTTAGACAGAGCTAGAAAGAAGTTGTTGGTTAAATCACTGTAAGAGGTGAGCACACATGATATTCATTTTCTGCCAATGTTTGAAAGACAACTGTCACACGAAATGTTTGTGATAGTTACACGACCACAGCTGCTGTTAGGATTTCACCCCGTTTGAAGCAAACACATAATGCGGGTTGTATGCGAGGTCGATTTGATGGCGGTTCCCTTTAATTCTGTGAGTCGATCGCCAAGTATAGAGATATTCGTGCCCCGAGCTGCCTTTATGTGTATACACGATGATTTCAAGTGTACCATAGTGAATCCGACACTAAACAAACCGAATGACAGGCATTTCAATCCAGAGTGTATCATCACACTTTCTGTGTATACAAGCTGTTCCAGTTAACCATCAGGCATGTTGAAGGAAGAAACAAAGTTATGGAAGGATGACAGTGGTTTACGCAAAGCACTCGTAAGCAAAGGTCAAGACGGATCATCTTCATAGCTGGCACCTCTGTGAGAATTAAAGTAGGGGTATCCCAAACCGAACTTGTTTAATTTGCCAATGGAAAGTAGGTGGTTTTTAAAATGTCGAACACTCAATGAGAAACGGTGGTTCTTAAGAAGATGGCATAAGATACGTGATCTACTGCTGTGAATTCTTCATTATTCACGACTGAAGTATCGTTGTGTTTCATTTGCGAATCGATGGGTGAGCTGTGAAAAATAATCGTAAATCTAAGCGTCGTCCTCCGCCGTAGGGTACCAACTCTCAGCAGATTAGAAGAAGTTAACTCTACTCATTAAATTGACAGGATTCTGTAAAGAGCACTTGGTAGTTAACGAGTCAATGGAGATGAGACAAAACAAACACGCGAGCTGATTGGGAATATTTGGGTTAAAAGTAGTGCTAGCGGAATTCCGCTGCAAATCGGTAGTAAATCATATATTGTGAAACATCGTCAGTGACTTAGTCCAGAAGTGAGCTGAGTCAGGAGATAGCGGTCAAGCAAGAACCCTCTCAGAGAACGCGTTATCTTTGCGAGTTCGATTTTGTAGGTTTCCATCACAGTCACGCTGTGTCAGGCGGTTGCCACTAACTTCTAACCATCAAGGAGGGTACTCTAGTAGTTTGTCATCAACAAGTACATTTTCTCAACAACTCTAAAACACGGCTGTTTTGGCTTCATTCTTATTCTGAATGCAGAGTTCTGTTTACATCCTAAACAAACTTATTACATGTGGTCGCTGCCTTTGATCGGCATGACGTCGCGCCGCTATCTTCTTGACCGCTACAAATGTCGTTAAACAAATGTTTGCACAGTTTGTTGTTGGTTTTTCTCAGGACGAGGAACGGGCGGTTGTCATGAGAAAAATTCGTCAAAGACGGCCATTGGTAGAAATTAATCATTCTCGGAACGCCTCTATGACTGCGTCTCTTAGGGATATATTACTCAGCTAGCTTTATGTTCGAAACTGTTGCCAATGGAGATTCCAAAAACAGATAGTACGAGTTGTGATCTATACATAACCATAGGCATTACTGGTACTGCAGTCAGTGGGGAGAGGCGCAAAACGTAGGGTTCCAAGAAGCAGGATTTCCATGTCTGCCTTTTTATGGTGAGCAATCCTGATTTTCGGTCTAAAACCCATTGTTCCCATTTGTAACATAGTAGGTGATGAGTAGAACTGAGGAAACAAGCTGGTCTCCGTTTGTTTACTACGCCAGGAAGATGATACGACAAGTCAAAGTGTAGTCAGGAAATTGAACTTGGGACCCAGTTAACTGTTATCCCTCGTGATTGATCTTCAGAGTGTGGTGATGGCAGTTGGGAGAATAATTGAGCCTAGTTTAAGAGGAGGGGTGGACTGAAAGTGGTTGCGTACTCAGTTGGGTGTGTAAATCAAAGAACCATGACCGGCCGACTGAAAGGTTAGTAGATGGATGGGCGTTGGTGAAAAAAGTACAAAAATACATGACGAAATCCACATACGCTGGTCGTGGATCCAGATCTAGTTTTGTCGTTCAGGTCAATAAACTCAACAGGTGCCCAGAGCTGTTTGACTAAAAACTCACGCCTGGAAGGACTTACGCTGAAACCAAATATTTTAGACAAAGTATACTCTGAATTTCGATTGGATCACATTAACTCAAGTGTTGATACCCCGTATCAGTTGCACATGTCTGTGTGTGTGTGCTATCACTACAGTTTCTTGGATTTCAGGATGTGCGGTATGAATCAAGCGCACAGATGTTTCAGTGTGTCGAACATGAGTCTGTTTGTACTATTAGGTTAGGTGAGTCACAGAGTAAAATTTGTCGATTACAATCGTTTTGTATTGGACACTGCTGATCGATTTGACTTACGACTAAAGAGCTGACCAAAGGCTTTTTTGTATAGATCACGTAGTGGTAAGGTCATTCTTGTGATTAGCTAGTTTTGAATCCAATAGCCTCGTCCAAACAATGGAGCCAGTACGAAGATGTAACAGAAGTGTGCACTGTATCCTCCAAATGTTTATGACGTGCATCGTATGAAAATCGAAGCTAGGGGACAAAGTTCACGTGACGGTAAGCATTGGAATGTGACCGTCCTGTGTAACGATACTGACCAACCTGTGGGATTTCAGAAGTTAGCTGTTATCTGGTCATATAGACCTGAGTACGTGATACACTCCCTAAAAAAGTTCATCAGGTCCGACATGCTGACTGCTTTAAACTGGTGTTTAAGTTAATCAGGTCTAGTGTGTTGTTAGTACCTCTCGAACGACTGAAGACATTAGTATGGGAACCAGAAAAAAATTGCGGCTCATACGTTCACATTGATGAGTTTTGTGAAAGATGTGTGTTGTTTTGTTTGCCTAAGAAAGAGGCCCTCAGAACAGAGCAGTGGGTGGGGTCTGAGCTGCTTGCCTGATACAGAAGGGTGCCTGAACTTTGCATGGCAGGGTGTGTGATGCTGTGTATGTGGGTGAAGTAAAACCGTGCCGCAGTTGTATGAAATCGAAGTAAACCCAAAAATGATCAAAATTATGTCAGAACAGTTATGAACTGGCGTAGTGTTACAAGTGGTGAATGATACGAAACTCACAATGGAAAATATCAGTTGCTGAAAATTTCGGAGGCAGTAGACAAGTGTGAAGAGACTAGTGATTAATTGTAGCTGTGTATGAAAGATAAGTTTCTTAAAAGTGACTTAGGCAGTTTTCGCATACCTGCTTGGCTGGTACGCGTAGCATACACCTAAAATAGTTGGGCTTACTGTTTATATGCGCATTCAATATCGACACTAGTGAAAATGAGAATTATCGAGATATTTCTTATTTTCAATGTTCCATGTCAGAAAGTGAATGAGCGATCTGCCACATAGACGTTTGTGACAAAAATTCCAAGTGATCACATTATGTTGTCCCGATCTGCGTGCATATCCTGCTCCCGAATTTACACAAAGCGTTAACCCTGATGGGGTGTAACGACCTTACAAAAACACATCATGCCCGTCGGGCTGCAGTTTCGTGTACTTGAAGATATGTGTTTTCGTTATTTGTGGGTTTTGCCTGGAGTTAGATAGCATATTCCGCACTTGCCTCTATTCAGTGAATGAAAATAGTGACTAAGTGGCATTCTTCGGGAAAGTGATTAACTGTGGTATTAAAATGAGCAAATTTTGGACACGTTGCAGATAAACAGTATATAGCCATTTAAACTTGAGTCAAAACACTTATCATGCCTCTAGAAATCAGGAGCCTTGATTTTTTATTCATGTTGAATGTTTTAACATGGAAACAGATGTGCACGTTCATCTAGTTAAAAATTCTTTATCTGGAACACAAAAATACAAAAAGTAAATGAACTGTGAAAATTTTGGCCTCGCATTCCTTAAGTGAGTTTGAGTATATTTCCAACTGAATGCTAAATGAACTTGAGATCAGCACAGTTATCCGGTGTCATCCCGCAATCATACTATTGAACGGGGTAAGCGATTGTAAATTCGAATATCATACTAACAAAGCACTTTTATTCTAGATCTGGCAAAACATGGTAGGCAGGAACAATGATAATGACAACTGCCAACCAACAGCCTCCATCCTAGTAAAACTGTTATCAAAATTGACTGTAATAATCGTACCTCCAATTCCTGCGTCGTTTTCCGAAGGAATAATGAATTACGGAAATACTGGCGAGCCAAGTATAACACTGCCATGCATTGTAAGCGGTCATTTCTGAAACGATTAATTTTGGTATTCTTTTCACGATATACATTGATGATGTTGGGGAATATATACTTTTGATAATACCAAAGACTACTGAGAACCATCGTAATTTTTGCTGTTGAAGAGCACAGAAATCTGACTATTACAATATTCACAAGGCGAGTGAGTAAGCAGAAGCTCGTCCGACTACTATGCTACACGAAGTTAGATGATGGATATGTGGTTCATTAGCTTAAGGAACGTTTCCCTAATCACGAAATGATATTCTGCTGTGAGAAAGGAAACGTTTTCCGTTCCGAAATGTAACCAGACAATTTTCCAATGACCATCGCATTTAGTCGGGTCATACCTGTAATAAAATAGACAAAATGATTAGCTTCCATACAAACAATACAATGTTACAAAATAATAACTAAATTTCCGTAATTGTGATCGACGAAACTCTGACTGTGTATACTACAAAATAACCAGTATACAAAAATGGGACAAAAAGGGGACTGATCGGTTACATACTGTAGAGAATAAGACACGGCTGCGAATCGTTGAAGAGAAATGACATTGCAGAACACGAAGAGTGGCAAATATACTGTAGTGGATTATCAAACCGGAGGTGCGAGTATTCCAACTCTCAGTGGAGTACCTCAACGCGGTTGGGAGGTGCGTCCAAAGGCGCTCAGCCAGCGGATTGGGGACAACATGGGTGACCGGATGGCCTACCGCTCAAATGGATCGAACCAACGGACCAGACAGGGTACGGGAAAAGGAATGAATGACCAGATCGGGGGTACTATTATTTCAACACTCGAAGTAACTCCAAACGGTCTTAGAACATGATCAGAGACCACAGTGGATAGATTGCCGACAACACAAGGGACGGGACCGGCCATCATCCATTGAGATTGGACCAACAAACGAGGAATGGCGGGAGGAACCCCCTCCCGACAGAAGGCGCCGATCACTCCTAAACCGGGCCGAAGTGCACAAGACCTTTAAGCGGAAACTGGGTTATTGTGGGCTGGAATTCTGATTCATAAACACGTGCGCGGCGTGGTATGGCAACCGGCGAGTTAGACAATAAATATTGTGCCTTATTTAACGCCTTTTCACTACAATATGTTTTCAGTAAAGTTTCATCAGTTTTAAAAGGGCATAAAAATAAAACGGTCACATGTGAAGCTTCGTGTTGGCCAAAATTCACAGTATCTCACATTAGTGATTTTGTTATATATTCCGGGATTTTTTGACTAAACCTACGTATCACTCACAAGTAGTAATAACCTTCATACTCACAGATAACCAAACTCGCGTCTTTTGAAAAGTAGCACTGGACTCGGGCTTCGCTTTTGTCGGAACACGTTGTTGATGAATGTCTTTGCTATGACGGGGACTGCAACTTCGACGACATTCTTATGAGGCCACGTTATCATCTACTGCTCCACTGACATCACGTTAAGTGCGATTGAAACATCTTATCTGAATGCGTTACCATTTCTAATTGTGTGTAATTGTAAGTTTGCCCCCCTCCCCCGGAGGAAATACGGTAGCTCTCCAGTTAATTCCAACCACTTTCTTTAAGATGACCATTTTCTACCAGGCTGAAGTCGCAGAAATCATCGAACATGTTAAGCAACATTTTGGTTGCTAATGAGCAGTGGAGAATTTCCGTAGTTACTCTGTCTTTTCCCGAAGCCTATGGGTAGACTCAGCATTACTCACAAATGAATGTGGTCAAGGGTTTACGTATGATAACTCAGCCTTGTTTAATGTGAGAGTAGTGGCACGGTGACCAACACAGCTACCTCATGTAAATGTGGTCGGTGTTCAAATTCTGTATGTGACGAGGGTGTACATCACTGGTGTGATCTAACAAAACAAAACTCGGGACCAATGTTTGCCTCACAAAGTACAAGCTGAAATTGTTTGGCTCACAATGAATTCTGCTTCCGACTTCAAGTGGTGTGCCATTCTTACAGTTTATCTGGTTAGGTCCGAATTGTTCGGCCACCGACAAAGGCCAGTATGATTTGAAAGGGTTCTTTAACCTCATAATTTCCGTTGCATCTACAATCACCCCTCCCCTGTCTCTGGGATCTGATACTCAGTGACTTCGATCATTCTCACTCCATTTATGTGACTTATCTCTGTTGTGTTTCGTGAGTGTGTAACATGATGCTTGAAATTACATAAAATCTTCACTGACAGATTTCTATTCTAGCCGTCGATCCATTATAAAAATGAGTATATTTGGCATCCCACACTTCATATGGAATTACCCGTCCTAGCGGATGCTGCGGGAAACCTAATCCAAAGGCGGAGCTAATTACTAAACAATCTGAGGATGGATCGAAGCGCAGGCTATTAGAAACCTGCCATGAATCCGTCAAGAAGCTGCTTTCCACAGGACAGCCTGTGTTTGTCGAATTTCGCGACAGTTTTAAAATCCCTCTGGAAACACATTCTTCTCTTTTTCAACGAGTAGCACTGTTTTGGATACGTTCCTGATTTAGACTGGTATGGTTAAGTCAAACAAATTGGCGTTGTGAGAGTAAGTGATCAAATAAAATTCAAGGGAAAACGCAATTTGACAATAAACAAGCACTCATTTTTATGGTTATGATCATAAACAGGACGGGGTATAGGTGGTCAGTGTTAACTGGACTGGTTAAGGAGGAAAGAATCAAAGTGTCTTGTAGTTTGAGTGTGGTTGTTTCGGCATGGCACTCACAGTGAGTGAACTGTTTTGGATCGCTCCGAGTGACATAAAGGGAGTGTAACCACTTCCGCCATGGACACGATACGACATCCGATCATGCGTAATGCGGTAGTCGAGGTACGGCGGATGATGAAAAACGCCTGTTCTTTGTCTGCGTCGCCTACAGTCGATCATACGGCCTGACCTTTTCTACTACCTTGACGTGGCGGTCAGGCCTGCGTGCTGTTTTGATCCGGAGGGCTGTGCTGACTAGGACTTCGGTCCTTGCGGGTTCAACCTTGTCAGATTGGCCGATGGGGAGCAGCCAGACAAAAAGCAGATGCGTGCGTTTTTTGTGCGTGGAGACTGTGTGTTGTGGCTTCGTTGTGGCCTCGTTGGAAAGGTGCCTGTTTCTGCCTGGACTGACGGTGTCTGGTTGCTGGGATCGTGTTTACAGTGGTGTGTACAGTGGTGTTTGATGCTGTCGCGTCTGTGTGTGTGTGAGAGAGAGACAGCTGCTGCCTTGCGGTTCAGGCTTTTTAGCCAAAGGCTTTGGTTGAGGGCCCTAATTGCTCTCCTGCACAGGTCTGGGCGTCCTGGCAGTATCCAAAGCCCATACTTACAATGATGATACAAACTAAACCAAATAGTATACTGCATCGGCCGTTGCGCAGGATATTCGGGTCGCTCTATCTGCTGTACATGGCAGGGTGGATAGGCGAAAGCATGCTACTGTCAAACACTCACCCTCATACTTCGTTCCACTCACGAGCCCCCGAGCAGATAATGCTTAACTAGGTTTTAGTGCCCAGAAGACCAACTGGAGACAGGCCCGGGGACGCAAGACGCTTACGATTGGGACGTGGAACGTGCGCACTCTGCTGGATCGATGCAGCGCCACAGAACGACCGGAACGACGCACCGCCCTGATCGCGATGGAACTGC
>QNGE01000834.1:135995-218828 GCA_008508345.1 Paragonimus westermani
AAAGGCCCCACTGGCACACCTCCCGGTCTTATTCCTTCGGGTTTACACTGGATATGTGGTGTGTTGGTGGAACTGCAATTGGTGCAGCGCAAGCCAGTTGCAGTGATGGATAAGCGCAGGCGTCCTTTGGCTTCGGTCACTGTGACAGGCTAATCCGAATCGGATGCCGCCAACCGATCATACGGAGCATGATGGATGAGTTGATGTTTTCTTTTGTTCCGGACTGAAGCCATACACGGCAGTGTTCACAGCTTCTCTTGGGTAAGCGTTCAACCTTTAGAAAAAGTCACATTGAACCTCAGGAATAGACAAAGAAGTAGGTTAGAATGAAGGAAACGTTTCCAGATGTATCATACTTAAGATTAAATGACACCTTCGGTTTTGGTCAGATTGTCCTAGCGGAGCTTTTGGCGCAACAAATACTGCTGAGAGCACTGGTTAACGGACCTGCTCTCAGTTGGTCTGTTTGTGGTCGAAGTAGCGTAGTTAAGTGTTTTGTGCAGGTTCGATTTTCGAGCTCTATTCATCCTCCAATTCACAATAAAAGCGATGCCAAATTCAACTGTGACATTCAAGATCATGTTACTCACTGACCGAAAGAACGTAATAGTCTGAGCACAAAGTTTGCTAGGCAACATAGGTGCAGATAGTGTCAACTAGTCGTTTACTTGTTTAGCGTCTTCATACCGCTATTGTTGCAATTATGCTTGAATGTTTTTTTCTCTCACATGAAACGCTTCATATCATGTTTCCTGATAACGTTTCATAAATAGACAATGCTAAGTTAAAAGATTGGTTGGACCTCATATTTATTTCGTGCAATTCAATGGTGCAACGAACGACAAACTTGGCCACACACAACTGACTTTGGGAAGAGAACTAAGATAACCTAGGATTTCAGATATTGTCCTGACATAAAAGATGAAAGAAATTCCTTAAATTAGTCTCAAAGGAAGCGAATGCAAAGTTATATCTTGGTGACTAACGGCTAATTGTGGTCAACGTTGTGGGAGCAGTTCACGCAGAACGACACTCAACAGAAGTGAACAATCGGGCTCACCACGTGGGCTTGTACTGTATTCGGCAATTTTGCTGTCGCTATCGGAACAAACAGCAAACCTACCGGACCTTCAAATGTCCATACACCAACTCCAAACCGTTTGTCTGCTGTCCCATCGCAACAAATTTGTTGTAGTTTGATTTTGTTCGTCACTGCGCGTTTATGTACATCTGACTCACGTGTCTGATAACAGGGCAATTAAGTGTGCACCGCGTGTGGTCCCTAGATCTCAACGAAGCTCGTGAGGACATGACGAGTATTTGTTTTCGTCCAAACGTGCGCGTGCGCGAAGAAAAAGTTAACGCAAGGTCACCGCGGTTCGAATGTCTATTAGTCACCACCTGCTCTTTGGCAGTTTTCTATACGCAAATGTTATTTGTCAAGTGTGATGAAACCGGTTAAAGTTCCGTCAGCTGACGGCTTCCGATTGGTGTCTAGTACATCGGTCAATCATGAGTGACAGGCGCAGCAGTGTGTGCTGAAGAATGGCCGATGAACATTTCAAAGGAAGTACTACTGATGATGTACACCACAGAACAGCTTACGGATACTTGCAACGTTGCAAGCATCAGACTGTCTAGTTTGTTGTGACCAACATCACCAAATGTCAATACAATGAGTTCTAGTCCGGGTCGCGGCTAGGATACGCATTACTGACCAGCTGTAACAAGAGCTAAATTCGAGCGTAGCGAATCTTACCGAAACGGGCTAACTGGAAAGTCTATGAGAAAGTGACAGCTGCGATTGACTGAGTGATGTTCAACTTACATCAGCGAAATCCCTTACCACCTACCGGTAATAATGAAAGATTGTGTGACGCCCATGCTATCCTCATAACTCGGAGAAAATAAACTGAAGAACGACCACAACAAAAATGCCGAATTACTTCGGTACGTGATCTGCAAGAAGAACTTGAAATCTATTATCCTATCGACTCTTACTGCATCGTTTGGACATGTTCCTCAAAAGTGAGTTTTAGGTGGTTGGTTTCAGTTTGGACTATTTCCACCTCATTTTTCGTGATCGTACAGCCTCGCCACGTAACCATAGGTCCCAATTTGGGTTTACATGTCAAGCGAGTCTGGTCCACAGATTATAATTCGAATTTTGGTCAGGAACACAAACTAGCTTATCAGACGCACGCATTCTGAGTTATTACATTCGTTTGAACTAAAGTTCATCCAATGGGGCCCGTTTGGTTCGACAGATGACAGCGTAACGCGGTTTCTTACCGTGACGGAATCAGTGAAACGCTGTTTTTCATAACAGCAGCTCAGTTCAGCTGTTGGAAGCCCGAAATACTCCTGAAAGTTCTTGTGATTGTTCGTTACTGCTCTACAAAGCATGCCCCATTCTTCAGAAAGCCAACTCAGTAGCACATCAGTTCATCAAACCCATCAAGATTAAATTTCATCTTGCTAGTAAAGTGTGCATTCCTAGTATAGTGTTTATGGAGCAGGAATCTCCGCCCGTTTAAACGGGACTGGGCACGTTTGATTGCTGAAAACTAACTTTCGTGTTTTATTTACTTTAGTTAGACAAAGCCTTGTAAAACTCTTTGCATGGCCCTTTCACAGACGGTGGAAGTCATTTTAAACATTGAAAGGCTCCTTGTTGCTTTCGATATCAGTCAAACGAATTTATGTTCATTATGATAAAATGGGCACCTAAGTCGTCTACTTTTAGTTAATTTCTGTCAACTGAAACAACTAAAGGAACATCTTAATGTCTGAAGTCACTAAGCAATCTCCGATATGTTGAAACACGTTTGTATCGAAGCCTTAATGACAGCTTTTCAGAAGTAGTTAAATGTTGTATAATGCTGATTGAAATGACTAAAAGGCTTCAGCCGTCGCGTTCATTGTGACCTGGCAATCCGAGGTGGACTGTGCCTATTTACAATAACGGGGTGAAAACAAGTTATAAATCAATTTCACACAACCCCTGACATGAGCTGTGTCCCTAGAACTGATGGGCGAGCAGGCAAGTGTGTTGTCTTATAAAGTGAGTGGTTGGTGGTTCAACCCCTTCATGTGGGCTACCTAACAGGAACGGAGCCGGCCATGGAGTGTTGGATTCAGAGTGCGCATCAAGAGTAGTGAAAGACCTTTACTCCTGCCAGTTACTTCCTTCCAATACCCTAATCACCGTTTATTCACTCATCTGTCTCGTATTAACTTGCACGGAGCCCGCATTGCGGTAGCTGTTATGTTCTAACTCGAATTGTCAATGAACAGTTTACGTTGAGTGAAAGACATGTATCTCCAGGATATGGGATTTACAAAGTTCGTCAAGGTGAAATAATGATCGGTTGTTTTGAGTCGTGTTTTGCATGTTGCATATGAGTCAGCTCCTTAGAAGTCCTAAGCTTTTGCAAAGTGCTGTGTGCTACGCGTGTGTTTAGTACTCACATGCGTGAATCGAGTGAGTTGAGAGAATTTTTGTAATATGTCATACAGAGATATGTGGTAATGAATGCATGTATTAAATACATTAAAATATTTGAACTATTTCTGGAAAAAGCATTGTTTCAAAAGTTGACAAAAGTGGGTGTGTGGGGAACTGTCTTTGGAATCACATTGATCCTCCTTCGATTTGAACGTAGCGCTCATTCTGGACGGGTTACAAGTGATTACGGTAGCCGCAAGAGTCGCACCGTCTTTGTATATATACATATATATATATATTCGTTCATAAGTATATTCGTCAATATGTGTATGGGAAAGTAGTGGACCCTTCTAGCACACAGCTGACTCATGCATCTTGTGTATGTGTGATTGGCGGATGAAAGCCGTGTGCATCAATGCGATAGGCGTGTAATTTAGCCAAGGCTATTTTTGGTAAGGTTTTTAATAACCTACCATGAATAAGAAAGTGTCAAATGAGGCCCTGATTACTGAAACATGTAATGGTTTTAATTAACAACAGAACTAAACTTCACCACTCGCTTCAGTTGCGTTACTGTACGCAGCCGTGTACGAAAGCTTTAACAACGTATGCTGCAATACTTATATACAGCTCCCATTGTGCTGTAACTCAGTGGCAGCACCACCACTGAAAAGTTGTCTGAGCAAGTAATGGATCTTCTTTGTGATGATTCATACGTTGTTCTCACCATTTCTGGTTTAAATGCACTGACTCTGGGCTTTATTTCATCATTTAGCTATCTAACCAGCTGCTTGAAAAAGCTTTCTGTTAGGCGTGCGACTCCTGATTGGGAAGTGAGTTGACAACAATGTTTTCGTTGACCCATCCCAAGACTTATTAAGTCGCCGCTATCGGAACCTCCTAACCGAAGTCATCAGAATTTACTGACCGCGAGGTGTGGTGGGTGAAAGGACTCATTTCTTTTTTAATGCATATTTATCGTCACACTTTGTGGGACTTAAGGTACCTGCTATTTTAGAGATAAATAAACGTTCATGTGCAAGAAATTCACCCAGTCTTAAATACAGTGAAAACTCTCAACTGCTATATTACTTCCAGCAGTTTGCTGGTGGTCGAGAATATCACCCATAGTTTATTCTTCTCATGTGATCAGACCAATCCGCTAATACACTGCCCATATACAACACTCTGACTGGCAGCGCATTTATGACTGCTACGACCTCGACCGCATAACTCTGCAATCAACGGTATTCACACCATTAATAGCATATTCATGACCTTATTTACGCGTGTGTATACACACACCATCACATCCATCGCTGCATTCAACCTGACCATAATGAAAGCTATCAAGATGAGGCTAAACTAACATGTCAGGCACAAACACACTGCCGCTGGTTTTCTTAAGGTCACTGTAAAAGATGATTATTTATTGTATAAGGGAAGGGATAAATTAGTTAAAACAAGCAAATGATCAATAGAAAGAAGGCCAATATAAAAATAACAGAATTCCACCCTCCGGTTTCTTTTAAGCAAATCTAAATGAAATTTAAAAAAACCAAGTGAACTGATCGATATCAAATTTGTTAATTTGCTAATCCGCTACAAACTTGGGAATAACAAGAATGACAAATTCAGAGTCTGTGGAATTCAAAAAGCCTTCTACATACTAACAACTTTTCACGTGATCATGGGTGATGGTAATATACTTAATCACCCTCTTCGATTAAACTAATAATATGGTTCAGAAATTTGAAACCGTTGGTTTCTTTCATAAATCTGAACAACGTAGTAAGAAGATGAGCACTGGTAGATGTTAGCATTTTGTATTGCCTCTCCAGTACCAGATGACAATAACCAGGGACATATGTATGACACTAGTGGGGTGGGAGGGGAGAAATAAAATAGCAAATGAGATGAAGAACAAAAACGGAAAAGTATTAGGTCCATGGGAGTCTAAAGTTTTAGACTTAGTCTTAGGTTAATATTTACCAATGTTCCTCTTCTTACTCTTATGTTCGAATATATGGTTTGAGTAAATAGGACCAAGCTCGGACCAACATAAAGCGTAGAGTACTGAGGCTGAACTATAAGCGTATTATGAATGCGAAGGAATACGGACACTATTGGTGGAATTGCTTCTGAAATTTCTATTCACATATTTTTCCAAAATGACCCTTTCAAGGTTCAAAAACACCTCCTGAGACCAGCAAAATCCAATTCGCAAATTCACCTGGCAACTACCATTTCTATGTTAACTACACTTAAAATCTGTTGACGAAATATGTTTATCAAGGGAACATTGTCACATTTCAACAGTGTTTAACGAATTCCCTAACTCGGTACTACTCCTCATCATAAAAATTCGGGTAGCATCAGGAAGGCGGATTGGGGAAAAAACTTTTGAATTCCCATTATTAATTAATGCCTTTCTGCAGGTTTGGCTGTAACGTTGAGATTTTCAACGCTGTCAAATCGTGTGAAATCTGGTCATCACGTCGGTACAAAACCATTGACTTATGTTACTTATGTATGGTAACCAAGATGCCAACATAAAGTGAGCGTTTGTCACCGAACCAAAAGCTTTTACATACAGCTGTGAATTATGCAGTGATTTCCATCATTAGCAGACAGCGTCGTTGGGCTGGCCTCACTTGTTGCTCAATTTTTACATCAACTGGAAAGCAAATACACCAACACGCTCAGAGCTTGGGCTGGTAGTTTGTCTTTTAAACTGGAAAGTCAATATTATTAAGCAGTAAACCATTGGGGCGAAGAGGTATTATAACTGAATAATCCAGTTGTCGGAGTGACCAATCCTTCCAGAAAGCAATCTTATTATGATGGTTTACGGCAATGTGTGGAACAGAAAATACTCGAAATACAATCTATCGGTTCATGAACTATCAGTACTCACATATTTCTTTCAGTGTATACAGAGGAATGCGTTGATCGTATGAGTCCATTCCAGTCTTACTAGATCAGGAATGGTCACCCAATCTAGGCATAAACTGGATATCACAAATTAGTCACAACTGCCGTTGTCACACATTTCACCATACTTAGTCACTTATCCGATTTCCCACAAATCAGTGAAACACCTATTGGCTTCAGCAAACAAAGAAACCAAGCACACCCGTTATTATGCTTCCTTCAATCTTGTCCGGTAGATATTCAGTACGTATTCACTAAGAAAAACCACAGCTACAACGTGGATGGATATTCCGGCCAGAATAAAATATGAGGAATGACTTATCACAGTGGCTGACGGTTGATCGGTCTTTTCGGTTGTTCTTAGTTATGTGTTTCTTTTATGACGTCCTAATGGGGAGGGAAGAGGGAGAGTACTGATACCGTATAAGCTGGATTCCGCATAGCCCGAGTTGTAAAGCATGACCTGCTGTTGTTGGGTGATCGATAAATATCTAGGATGAGACGACAGCAAAGCCTGTGAGCAAATTTGTCATAAAAACTGGCTTGACTGAAAACAACATAGACTAATAATAACGGGGAAACAGAACAGGTTTGAGTAAGCGATGGAAAACAATAGAACCTTTCCTTGCATGTTCAGTGAATACAACCAGCTTGGAAACTCACAAAAAACGGTTTCAGAGGATGAAGAAAACTACCAACAGGTCTAAACGACTGGCCAAGACAGACAGACAGAGAGCAATAGAGTAGACATTGACGGCACACTACGATCGGAAGGGATCAGCAGGAAGTGAAAGTGTACGATAGTTGGTCTATTTTGATATTCATATGATGGTTAACCCAAATGATTTGAATGATGACTGAATAGTCACATAGTGGTTAGAATAATTCTATGTTCATCACAAATATAACTAGCTGGAGGGTTGTAAGCAAGTCAGCGGTGCTTTCTTAGTCTCTGTTGTGATACTGGACTCCGATCGGCCTTTTTAAAGCTGCAGAGCATTAGTAATGAAAGTCAGATTTACACTAAAGCAGCTCAAAATATCCAGAACCCTTTTAACTATAGTATCTATGGAATGATTTCACGGTTACCTGAAGAAACAATTTGGTTGTTTCCACTGAACGTCAATAAAGCGTACTGTTGGCTGGACCTGACATGATTTGGCTTGGTTTGACTTGATGTATGGAAGATATCGAACGAAAAATGTGTTCTGAGACCGATTTCGGAAAACAATTAATCCAAATTTCATTTCTACAGAATTTGTTTTATCACACTGATCAGTGTAGCCAAGGCATTAACTTCACACCCTCCGGCCAAGCCAAGTTAACAGTGAGGTTAAATTTTTTTTACTATTGACGATACCTGTTTTTTCTAGTCCATATACCTCGCAATTCTCCCTTCACCGCGTTTGTATGCACGAACTGTAGATTTTGCGCAAACAAACAATTCATTTCCACGAGCTTCTTCGTTGAACACAACATTTATGAAATCATTTTTTGCATTGTATTGTCAGTAGTCCGCTCACTGTCATCTACCAACTGTGCACAGATAAGTTTTACGAAACCTCTTAAGATTACAGTCATACATACTGAACTCCTAAACACTGATGTCCAGGAGACGTTCCGGTGCATGTTTTGAAATAGTGAGCACCAAAAATTTGGGAAATGTCGGATGACTCAAAAGTGATGCTCGGTAACCAATGTAGTGTAACACCTCACACAGAACAGACGACGCAAAATAATAAACGATTATATTCTGCTTACTGTAATTCAGACAACGGAAATCAGAATGAAGAATGCACAAGTACTGATTATTGTTCAAAACAGAATGGATTTGGACATCTTGTGAATATCCGGTCATAGGTATGCACTTCACAAATAGAGCACGCATCAGATTCAGCCAACAAACACAAGGTAACATTGAGAACAGAACACAGTCAGCCAGACCAACAGCACGCATCCTACTTTGTACATTGCAAAAAGCAAACAGTCGGATAGAAATTTTAATGTCAAATTGCTATTATGAACAACTACCACAGTCATTTAGCCTTCCGTGTTCAAGTATGAAGTAGGAAAATGTACGTAATTTGTACACGAACGGAGTACTTTTTGATGTTGGTCTTATCATCATTCTATTAAAATTTGGAGAAGTGTCCTTATTCGAACTGTTTGACTAAGTTATAGCCAGTCCCAAGACTGTCTTTAACATTCACTTACTGCAAGGCGGGGGATGTCTAGTCAATCGTTTAGTCGTTTGCTAGGCTGAAATGAACAGTAAAATTATGCGCAACGTGCTATTCTAAAACACTTTCGGCCACACGAATTTCTTTCAGCGTCAGAGTGGCAGAGACCGATTAGTTATGTTTTGCTTAAATATTTGAACTAATTACTTCATGAATCGCAATGAGACCTCAAGCCTTTAGTGCGACACAGCTTTAATTTAGTAGTCCGGGCCTTTACGTAAACACGAGGTAATAACAACACAGTGCAGAAAGCCAAGAGCATACACTTCAGCCGTTCTCTTTTGATCAACTTTGCACAGATCTAGGGTAGATATTGCACCTATAAGACGATCTACCGCGTTAAATCTGTTCACACACAGCTTCGCGAAAGGTCCATCTTGACAGCTGCAGAAGCCATGGAGATCCGCCTCGGAAGCCCTAAGTTGTGTTCAAGTATTCGTGTTGCCATTCGAGCAAGTGACTCTAAACATTTTATTAATCCCGAAAGGAACTTAGATTCACACTGAGCTAAACACTAAACAGTCCTCACTTGACAACTCTTATCGGTCTCACGCTTTAGTTGATCTGAAAATGTGTTGTGATCGAGCTCATTAGAATATTAGCAAGTACTGAGTCAAATCGGACCAAACGCTGCCCCGAGTGAAGTAGAACCAGGCAACAGTAAGTTGGGAAGTTTATTTTCTACTGCAAGTAGTTTTCTGAACAACAACAACAACAACAACAAACAAAGTTATGGATTAGGAGATGTGAAAAAGTGCTGCATTATCCACACTAAGTTGTCCAGTCAATGAATGACGGATTGCTCTCCTACATGACAATTGCTGGGCCAGTACCACTATGACAATCGGAACGCTTAAGGTTGAATACAGTCGTGTCGTTCTGATTGTATAATTATGGAGTCTGTATAATTATGGAGTCCAAACGGTTGCTCAGAAAGCCTGAATTATAGCAGAATGATATCAGACGCCAACTTGTTCGACATTTCTAACCACTGTTATTCTCTGATGACTGTTGCAAAACAGAAGAGGTACTGAGCTGAATGTGCAAACGGTCAGTTCCAAAACATAGCTGGCGTAAGTATTTTACCAGTACGCCGACTGCAGCCGAAGAATATCTCGAAAACGTGGTCAACTGAACAGATGCTCTTGTATACCGACTCTTGTTTGCGTTCTTTCTGAAAGTCGTGTCAGAAACAAAAGTCTTGAATCAACTCAACACGGGTCTGGCGGGCATCAACATCGTTTAGTTAACCCAATTTGGTCAAGTGGCGTTCACGAGCGTCCACTGAATACTGGAATATTCACTGATCGTGTGAACAAGGCCGAGTTGATCCAGTTGTGGTCATTCGGTTCGTGACAAACAACCATATACACAATGAATCTTATTAATTGTCTACAGGGGATTCCACCATACCAAATCCGACATAGTTTGGCAAACGTTTCTCTTGAATCGGTTCAGTTATTCCAGCGAATTCGATTCGTCTGATGTGGTCAAATGGCGGTGGCCACATTTAGATTGTAGTAACAGCGACCACTTGAGAACAGAAAGCAACGTGCTCAAAAACACGACAGTGCATTGATTTTACCATCCAAAAAGTGTTCTCTGTGTACAGATGGAAATAATGATAAATGGAAGAGATGACAGATGAAAAAGTTGAATTACTCGCCGCTATTTGAAAAAGTTGGTGCTATTTAAAATATACTGTGCTTAAGCGATTGAACAAAAAGAACCACAGTGTGTCACGGGTAGAATGTACCGACATAGGGTGGTATACGCAGTCCGAACTAGTCATTACAGTAGATCGCGGACACGTGTACTCAAAAGTGCAATCGATACTGTCAGTTTGATAGACTGATCAAACAACTGAGTGAGTTTGATTGATGTTTGCTTTTGTTGAAGTGTAAATTTCGTCCAATCATTTTTGCGGGCCATTTCAGTCGGTCTGTGGCCGGTCGCTATTCGCCAGATTTCGGCCCCGTCAGCTCCATATAAAGTAGAGTTCGTGTACATATTTTCGGAAGTTTTGCAGCCAAGCTTCTCTGCTTAGTCCTTGCCCCACGTGTAATTACCTCGACCTTTTCCACATCCACCTATATTCTTTGTTAGTACCCGTCAGCTCAGTGGGTATAGGCCCTCTCAAAGCCAGTGAAAATCGAATTGACTAACTATTTTTTAAACCCGTTCAGTCGACAACTTGTAAATCATATTGTTTTTAAACTTTAACCGAAATGTGTTATACGGGTAGCTGAGCCGAAGACATTTGTGTACACAACGTTATGCTTGTCAGGACTTAGGTACACTTGAGTCGAACTGCTTATACACTTTATCCTCTATTCTCACCAAGCACGCAAACCATCCACTCGGTTTAAAAGATTAGCATTATAAACAAACCACCCACAAGCACTATACTGTGCAGTTTATTGTATCACCTCTCAACTGTCTATGTGAGGATGGCTTATTTTTGTTATTTATTGTACGCATGTACAGGTACAAAATTGCACAAAACACCAAAGACTACAAAAAGCCACAACAATTCAAAGGTTCCGTTCGTGTGCTGGTGCGGTGAAAACATACATATATGTAACTATGCATGGTAAACAATGCTACACACAGTAGGGTGAATCAACAACAAGTTTCTGTGCGTTCTTCCTTGTCACTTGCTAACACTCTTTTCGTAGACAACCTCACATACCTATGAATATGTACCGGCTACGGATCGTGGACGCACACTAGTCGAATTACCTTGTTTCACTCAAACTGTGGATTGTAAACATACTGGATTTAGAGTATGGGATGGGGAAAGGCCGCTTTTGTTAGCAACAATTCTAAGTATTCCCATGTCTGATTAACTCAGTGCTGTTCGGAGTTTCTTTATTTATGGCAGTACTGGTAGTGGCAGTCCTGATGGTGGGGCTGGAGGCGGCCTAGACACTTCATAACCAAACTAATCAGCACCGGCTCTCAGCACTGTCATGGCACTGCCATCAATGTCATCAGCTTCATTACCCAGTCATTTTGCCCGGGTTGTTATGGCGATTCAACTTCTAAAATGGATATAATTCATTTAGGCAATACCTATTTTGTCGGATAGTATTTTGTACGTTTGCTGAATTGCGTTTTCGAAGACAAACATCTGCTAGACAGTGAGCTTCCCAAAGATGGTTCACGGTTATTTGGCCGCATGAAATCGGTCCTGTCACATTAAATGGCAGATAAAGTCGTAAGCATGAGGAATGTCTGAGCTCGCCCTAACTACATGGCATGCACATTTAATTATCAGCAAGACCAGACCCAACTGTGTTCACGTCGGTACTGCACAAACAAAACTGGAGACTCAATTTTATAATCTCTTGCCCACTAGATCGATTATTCATACACTCAGGTCGTGTGATACGTACATTCTAGTTCTGCAGTAGGCGTACTGCTACGCAATCATTATCCTAACGGTTTTCACTGGAGAAGATGCTCGTTCAGGTTAACGAAACCCCTGCAAACACGAAGTGAGTGGTAGATATGATTTTCACTGATACCTGCTGAATGTATGTGAGGGTTAATTTGTCGGCTAGCATGAATCTGGGCCAATTCTTTTCCGACGCTACGATATGATGATAGTCCAGACTCGAAGATTCAAGATGGGGAGAAAATCTTCCCAATGTGCTTGTGGAGCACAGGAAAACGGATGGATTTACACCGCGATTACTGGTATCACGTCGAGTGGTGGTCAAAATTGACAGACAATCGAAAGCTGGCAAAAAATGGTATTTCGTCAAGTCTAATAGTGTAAAATAACCAACTGCTTAGCGAGACCTACAACATCAGTAGCAGACAGTATGACTAATTGTTCCGGCTAGCTCAAACTCAATGACACATCCGTCCATACTGCGAATCCATGGTCTACCTGTACTTTGGGTCTCCATTCGCAAATTGGACCCTTGAGGGAAATGCAAAATGTAAATTAGGATTGCTGTCAACATGAACAATCAGTGTGAGCTTTACATTTCAAACCAGTGTTGATCATTGGGTTGCTTTTGCCAAGGTGGACAGTCCCACTGGCCAGATCCTAGTTGATATTCTTTCCGGCATACTAAAGAAAAAAATCTCAAACAAATTGGACATCACGGCGTTTTGCAGATGAT
Source organism: Paragonimus westermani (assembly GCA_008508345.1). Lineage (NCBI taxonomy): Eukaryota > Metazoa > Platyhelminthes > Trematoda > Plagiorchiida > Troglotrematidae > Paragonimus > Paragonimus westermani. Next base: position 148,754 of record QNGE01000834.1, read on the forward strand.
ACATCGATGACAGCCTGTTAATCGAGGGTTCATTTCGAGAAAAAAAGATTTATTCATTCACCTGAACCAGAGTGCGCTAGGAAAGGAAGTCGATATTTCAGTATCTTTCGTGGGCACTAAAGTGATTATGAAGATGGTTTGGTTCGACGTATTTTTCTCGAAAGAAATATTTTTCAGCTACTTTCATTTGTTAGCCTTCATTAGCCAAGAGAACAAAAGTGGAATGGTGCGCACATTGTTTGGTCAGGTAAGACCACGTTACACAGGCAAAAACTTAGGGGACAAACTACCTCTTTCAGATCTGAAAGGACTTATGAAGAGGTACACTAGCATCAATTTACAGCCTAATTCATCATGAACGGTTTCTGAGAAAGCAATAGTCTTATAACGGCTACTCGAAGGGAGACAATATGCGGCACATAACTGATCAGTGATTGAAGCCTACCGTTTTTCGTGCTTTCCGTGTTATATAGTCAGTGGTCATATGCAGAACCGCTCGGATCCTCGCACCCCTGACAAGCAAACAACATCTCGGCTTACCAAATCGACGATAATTTATGAATACGGCTGCAAGTATGAAGCATCCTGGCTGCCACATAGGAACCAAGGTAGTGGAAAGTCTGTCTAATTTGGTCAAAAACACGATCACGCCATCAGACAGCATAACAAAAACAATGTCCGGAAACCACTACGGTCGTCCGTCGGTAGCCAATGACGCAACACGCGGTTGAAGGAACATTAACGAATTCTTTGTGATGTACACCGATGTGATGGCAAATGCACTATGGCTTCCGTGTTTTCAGTTTGTTATGACTTAGAACTCTGCGGGCTGAAACAGTGTGCAATAAAAACACGTAGGGATTCATGAAATTTGCTCGAGTACAATTCAGATGCTGTCAATCCCTTGTCCTATCCGTTCAGACGTGCACCTTAATTAACGGAGGATTACCCATACAGTGAATATTTACAAAACCAATCAGTTGTCTCTGTTGCAAGGGGAACGGATCAAGTCAGACGTACATTGTTTGGTCCGTTTGAACTGCACGTAAACGTCACAACGAAGGTCAGTTAGTGCCTCCATGGATCACCACTTCATTCTATTGAAGCTAGGCTAGTTACCCAGACTTCTTTTAAATATGCTAATACCATTCAGGCTTTAGTGTCTCGTGGGTTTTTTGACCGCGACCGAGTCTAGCGTGTTTTGAAGTAAAAAACAAAACCACTATTTAGGCAGTAATATATTTACAAGAATCAGAACATTGAGCACCGTGTAAACTGATGAGGAGTTGGATACTTTGTACACAAATTCCCTGGAATCCTAACTAATCGACATTGTTCAAAGTTTTCATTTGTTAATTATATTTCAAGCGGTTTATCTTACTTGAGCTCTTCGGGTACCCAGTCTTGTTTGTGAACAGCAGACCTGCTTAACTAAGGAAACTGGTTTAACGTTCGCCTAATTTCACTTTGTCCTTCTCTTCTGGATTGAGATCGACTCGTGTAAACTGAGCTCCGGCGCCGTGAACGGCACAGTTTAGTCCAACGTGCCTCGTGTGTTATTCATTCGTACCGAGGTGACTGTTGCCATCACTAACAAGTTTGCAGACTGGCAGTGGGCTCATGCTGAATTTAGGTATGCGGTTCACGGACTAGCAGAGGGATGCGAATGAGCTGTATAATTGAAGCAGGGTCACTGTGAAATTTAACAGGGTTTTGCAATAAATAGTAGGCCAGTATCCCAGGGAGATATTCATATGCATTCCACTAAAAATGAATGTTTGTATTTAAAAGAGGTTCGTCTATTCAAGTTGTTTGTACATCTCGGTAACACAATTGTGATATTAAGTCATCGGAACTTGCTTGTAGCGTTTCGCCTTGTGTGCAGAGTCATCCACAGGCGAAACTGATTGGACGTTCACATATAATTGTTGGGTGATTTCAATTATGTGGTCAGTAATACAGTGATCAACAAGGCCGAATGTGGCACATAGACTTACCATCCAAAGGTATAAGCCAACAGAAGCCATCAGGCTGCTGTAATAAGATACCTTGTGCGCAAAACTACGTGTCCCCTTTGCACCCAGTCCGGTTTGGTGTGCATACTTAAAAATAAGGTGCTTTCTTCTGCTGACTCGTTCATTGTACGGTCGTCCGCTTGTTGCTTTGGTACCGGATAAACTAATCGCAAAACCACTCACCGAACTAAACGGGGCCGTGAACATCACTCAGCATGATTCGTTGATGGTGTTGTATCAACAGACAGCGCCGTACTATCACGTCTGACAGATTGTAAGAATTATGTCAACGAGACCTGAAAGTTTCGTGGAATCCCTCGGGTTAAAGTCATCCATTAGAAGGCAGTGAGTCACAGGATTTCGGCTCTGGTGAAAGCCGTCGAAATACCCCTCCACGTTTCATCTCTCTGGGTCCAACAAAGTTCCGTTCAGGTTTTAATACCACCTTGAGCAACCCACAAGTTTTAAGTCTGTCAAGATCTGCTGTCCAAGTGACGTTCTGATTACGTTAGAACGTTGAACTGACCTAACTCAGGACCCCACCAGCCTCTTGTCAATCTCATTAATAGTTCCCCCATCAATTTGTGACGTACACTGCTGTGTGTATCCTGAGAATGAAACAGTGAGAACGGGTGTGTTCACTATCGTGCATTTTTGTGTTCATTCTGGAATTGGTCACGTTTCTAGTCAGGCGACGAACGCTTACGATTAATTTTTTAAATTCTGTGATGAACACAGGCGTTCGAATTTCCTTTGCCTGAAGTTGTGAGCGATCTATGGTTTGGGCAGTTTCAACTGATTAGACCCAAATGACACAGTTTGTAAGGCTACTAAACATTTAGATTTTATCTGTGATTTGGATTTCGGACGCACTTCTCAAGGCACCACGTAGTGGACGCTGCCACATGTCAGTTCATTTACCAATTGAGAGTTCACACCCCACCGGAAACCTGGCAACCCACTGTCGCTCGGTCACCAGGATGATTTTACCCAAGTGCTGACGACCACATTGGTCTGCTCGTCCTTCATGCGAAGCGGTAAATCATACCATACCCGTGGAGGGCGAACGGCAATGTGTGTGCCGATTTGTTGTGCATCGTGCATGTTGCCGTGTGAGTCATTGTGGCCTTACATCACAGGATGTCTTGTCTCAGCCGCTTAGCCTGAGATGAATTTACACAAGCACTTGAAATCTACCCGATCGGGGAGCTGATTGGCCAAAACCGGCACGAACAACAAAGACAAATGACCTGCCATTCAGATGTGGGTCACACGGGCGCTTCCGCCTGGCACTGTTTCTTTTGCAGACATGCTTAATGAGGTATACCACACTCACATGTTCTTTTGGTTTCCGTTCTTCAACGCAAAGGGCTGACTGTATGGGTGTGCACGATTTTAGAAGCAGGTAGACGGCAACATCAAAAGAGCAGGTCACCGGGGCCATTGGTTGTGGGATGAAGCGGAAATAGATTCTGGCTCTGTTCAAACTACGACATGATTTTACCACAGCAGCATACATTAACCGGAGGTGAGTGTTCTGACACCACACCGAAACTTTTTTAAAATCATCAAGAAGAGCATGAGGACATTAATTTGAAATGATGGATTCACATTCTTATTCACCTATAACGACATGAGCTTTTCTAGACCGCTGATGTTACTATGTGGTGGCAACTTCTGTTTCATAAGGATGTGCGATTAAGAAATACCTACTAGTGGCAGAAACGGTCGGCGAAACTGTTATCAACGAAGGGGTGAGAGAGATTGCCATAAGTACGAAAAACCCATGGCAAACAGTGCAGTGATTAATTGACGACTCATTGTCTCACGTCTCATTGGTGATCAGAGGACTTGGAAGATCCTATACAGCCTCTCAAACTGCGGTCATTTCAAGTGCTGATTGATTGCCTTTCCCAACAGCTGCTGCTAGTAGACAGCGAGCAGTGGGATGGACGTTGTAGTCACACAGTGCAAGTTGGGAGATTAGAGAGATATCAGGAGGTATTTGAGAACGATTATGAAATGATAACTCCAACAGCTGAGTAAACTCGATCTATCATTGGGACTAATGAATACTGTTTAGCAGGGAAGATTTCAGCCTCATCGGTCTGATGAACACTTTGTTACCAAAACGTTCAATCAAGGATTATCCGAATCTAGCAACAAAAAAGATTATTGGTTGTAAGTGTTAGCAATAATATTAATGTAGTGTTGGTCATTCCACTGGCGACCATCTTGTCATCGTATAGATCATATCTGCTCGCTTGAAGACCGTTTGACTTCGTAACCAGTTATGAGCTCATCACCACATATTGTTAATCGTGATGAGCAGAATTCGATAAAGTCTAGGAGTCCACATTGTTCGCGTTAATAAAGGAGGTCTGCAGCAAAACTGTGTTTATGTCTGGTAGTGCTCTTTCTCATCTGTCATCAGTCTGAACTAAGGATAGACGACACATCTTTTTGTTAAGTGCTATCAAAGACATTAGGCTCATTTGTACCAATCTACTTACGCGCCTAAAATGCATACCACATCAGATATGTGCACGCATCTCGAGCAATCAAGCCTGATCCCTCCTGATTAATCTTCTATCATGATGGGATGATTGAAAAAAATGTAGCTGTTTGAAATACCAACTTCGCAACAGTCTCTGTTCCTTCTGGTGAGCACAGGAAGTGTCGTAATTTACTGTGTAACTATAAAAAACCTCTGAATAATTCAGACTATCCAAGAGTACGTCAACTGTACAATATTTCTGGGCTAGTTGTCTAAACTGTTCATAACATACTTGAATGAAAATGGATTGTTGCAAGTTGAAAATTAATCACGTACAGTGTTCAAGTCAACAAGGAATAGTTTAGTCCTCACAGCCAAAGTATTTGCCATTAAAGTGAATGGGTGCTAACTTACATCCGTGCTCAATTATCCAGTACGTGAATATTACAACTGCATTGAATTTGATTATTGTGCCTGAGCATTTAAAGTGCAATATTTGGTTCAACTAGTTTACAATAATCCTCGACCCCACATGTACAATTTGCACACTTTCCAGATTGCGACGTTTAGCGCCGGCCGGCCCCAACGGCACAGTCGCTTACTCGTGATACTTGACCTGTCTAGGCCCTTGCCGGCAATGGCGCCCTACCCAATCATTACATGGATAACCAACGGAAGGTTTGGGTTGGTCTAGTGTACGCTATTGTTCTCAGTTCGACAATAGTCGAGCAGCTTTCGACATCTGCTGCGGTGCCGTCGGCAGACGACGAGCTGTCTGACCTTTGTGTGGCTAACATGTTGAACTCGTCTACCTTGGCCTTGACACAAGGATTCATCCAATCTCTGCAGCCCAGTGCGTCCGTACGAAAGCGTAAACGAGGGTGGGTGAACGCGTGGCCTGTGTATGGGTGTGTTGTGTCTGTTTGCACATGTGTTTGTTCCCGTATACGTCAGTGAATGATCGGTCTTCGTTACACGCGCACAGCCAGTGGCGGCAGTTGTTTTCATTTGGACCCCATCACACCTAGCGCCTTATAAATGCGTTTGTACAAAGGCGACGACTGACAAAGCCAAAACGCTTTCTTCGAAACAAATCACACCTGGAGTATCACGGACCAAGAGCATAAGTTTCGCAAGCCCTTGTCGGAAGCGCGTAATTTCTCTCTTTTGTCGGCTGAACCTCGGTGATTACGTGCCACGGCATAGTGACGTTACATAAACCTAATGTACCGTGAAACATTTTGCAGCGACCTGCTAAGTCTCCAGAAGCCGTGTAATCCCAACCATGCATACACCAAATTAACCATGCGATCATCCCACGTAGCTCCCAGACAGCAGACAGCTCACACATCAGTGCTTTTAATCCTATGTATTTTTCTTACAAACCAACTATTCGTCTCAGTGCAAGCCCACTGTCGTACATCTACCGGAATGCCCATATGTTGTCGAGGAAAGCAGACTACTTGTGTCGGCTACGTACAGGAACCAACAGAGAGCCCTATTCCGCATCTTCTTCCACATGGGAAAACTATTATGCGTCCGGTCGGTGGCCTATTGTTGAATCAGATGTCAGCGCGCAAATACTGCTATTGTGACGAACACTGTACCACCACAAATGACTGCTGCCCGGATTATCGCGAAGTTTGCTCTAAACCAAGTAATTTGTTTAAACCGCTTTATGAAACTCTTCATTTTAAGCAAGTTTGTTATATGATGTAAACAGGGCACAAAACGCGTTCCGGATTTCTAAACTGGTCAACAGTTCTTGAATGTTTTATTGAAGAGCCCATTATGATTGTACACAATCGCTCGGCTTCCATTGAATGGATAGGAATTTCTGGCAAACATAAGAGACTGTAGGCTGTTCTAGACCTTGTATTCATTTTAGCCAAGAAAGTGCTGTGAGTAACTAATATCCTGCATGCTGCAGCTCCGCATACAAGAACGGATTTTGCTCTATAAATTCAGAACAAACTAACAATTAGGTGCCAGCTGCATAGCAAACAAGAGAATAAGTTTCCAGATTGTGAAATCTGCCCGTTGTACACCACTGTGTTGCAACGCTGTCTGTTCAATTTCCGGCCCACGGATTGTCAACAAGATGCTGCCTTGTGTGAAAAAATTGCTTGAAGTGGTTTTCAAAGTCCCGTTTATCAGGTCCGTAGACTGTATTTCAGTCAAATTCTGCCGGTGTAATTATTGAACATATAGTGCTAATATTGATTAGTAATGACACCACACTAAAAATTGAGTGTAAATAAAAGCCATAATCGAATCGTACAATTCTTGTAACAAAGACAAGCCTGACTAAACTTAATCTGAGTAATATCGTCGCGCTTTGACCAATGTACTTAACCCACATATGATTCGATTTGATGAGAGGTACTCTGATGAAATTAGAAACTACTTTGATGTGCGCAAGGGTGAGTAAGCGTTTATCAAAATTTAATTCACACTAAATGATTAAGTATGTCAGATTGCAGCCGCCAAATAGCCTTCACATTTACTAGAAAAGACGTATCAGTGTGGCCAAATACGCCTGCTACATTCGTACGGGTTCCAAATTTTGTTCTATGCGCTTTCTGTGGACTCGAATTGTGGGGCTATGTTTGTAGTTTCTTACAAAGGTTGTTGTGGTCTGAGTCCAACGCACAGTCAAGTTTTTTTAACAAGGTTGACCTGAACACGCTGCCGCTGAGCGTGAAACTTGGCACAAATTTCGGTTTCCGACCAACACGCAGTCAGATCGTTTTCTAGTGTGACAGTTCTTTAGACCTACACAAAGGGTGAACGTACATTCGGTAGCTCTTTCAATCCACGGCTAGCGGTGTTGTGTTACATAGCCAAAGGGGCAGTCCCGATCAAATATGCTTTACGCGATCTATGTTCACTACCTTTCGATACAGTGAGGACAACAAAATTCTAGGTCGGCGTTCATTGCAATACTACATGCTTTCATAGCACGAAAAACAAGATTTCGAATACACCGAGTGAATTATGGGTGCACTAATTGTGAAATGTAAAATGTTAGCACACGAAAATGGTTTGTTAAAATCCAATCGACATTTCGATTCGATTCGTAGTTTTTATCAACCACACATGTGCAAAGTAGTAACATTTTCATATAGGCTTAGCGCTTGCACCTCTTGAAAAACGACGTTTGTTCTCACAAGATTTACTCCGTTTCGTATGGACTAGGTATTGTTAGGTTATCCTAGCCTTGACAACGTAGTCTCAAGTGTAGAGGATCGAACTCTCAACCATATGAAAGGTTGGCGTCATTACCACCAAGCCAATGAATGCTTTGTGACAGTCGCGGAAATGAACTACACAATGAAACAGACGACGGGCTTGTTTGTGTCAATTCTAACGTTACTCGTTCTGTTTTGGCAGCCTTATACTGGCATGCCTTATCACTAAAAATCCATCCACATTTCCCACATACACATTACGAGAGATCAAATAAACACGTTTGTCTTTCTTCCCGAACTTACATTCAATTCTTAAGGCCTACTAAGCCCATTATAGGCAACATATGCAAGACAAACAAATTTACTACAGAGTTCGATCAAACAGTATGCGTATAATGCAACAACTGTCATTTCCCCGGGTGTGTAATCCGTAACGTAAATGTAATGGTGTAATATGGAGTAAACTTACTGGCTGTGATAGAAAGATAAGTATCCAGTTGTGTACCACACCGAAAGTTTCCGTAGTGTATCTCTTTATGACGAAACTTTTAGCATTAACGCCCAAGTAAACGATTTGACTCCACTCCTCATTAAGAAACACATTTCGGATGCATTGTGTTGACATATGGTAGAACGGCTGTGCTTGGGTTTTTCGGACACAGGCAACCCCATACAAATTATGTAACAGGAATAATGACAATTTGACCTTTTGTTTTAAGCCGATGGCACGAAAACTTATCACTCACCAAACTCGGATGATGAGTGCTTGTAGACAACTTGACGGCTTGTGTGCAAGATCGTACAGGCAAGTTACAATGACTTTTATTTTAGGGGCGAAAAGCTGAAGTCACTAATTTACTCATACGTCCATTTCTAACAGACGCACAAATCATTTTGGAGGACCTGACTCTCTATCAGCCGTGTTTGAATCTGACAGCATTACCCATCAATTTTACGCAGTTATTTTAATCCTGATATACCGTCGATAACACCAGGGATAATGACTATAGCCACATGAGTTGTGTGGTACCGATGGTGTTCCAGCTCATCTACACCCTAGTACACTGCAACTTCGAATGAAGATCTCAAATCGTGATGTAAAAACACATCACAATACTGGTGGGTATAAATTCTAACTAACTTGGGACACACTAAAGGAGTATGTGTGATACAACATCGTTCGAACCTATGGGAATCTACTGGTTCATCACGTCACTTGTTTAATGTCTCTTCGATCACGTCGGATAATCAATCGCTAAAACGCATGATAATGGCTGTTGATTCTAAACCGCGGAGTGAGTTTACATATAATGAAATTTGTGATGTGTGGCTGATGTGGTATATTCCCATGCAAAGTAAACCTATTATGACTGTGATTAAGCTTTCGGATGTGAGTACTCGGTTATGTGTATTGTGAGTTTGCTGGCGTTGTAATTACCACACTATTCCCACAAGTACGAGAGTCGGGGTACAAATTCCGATCCGGATAAGGATATGCACTACTGATTAGTTCCAATAAGAGCGAAACTCGAGTCTAGTGCATTCATTCGAAGTGGGCTAGCCGAAAGGCTTATCTGAATGCGAAGGCTGTGATCAAGTGTGGGTAGTGTTCAGTTTGAAAAAAGACCCATTAATACTTTATTTTTTGATGCTTAAACAATAATTTGTTGTGCTTTTCCACTTTATCCTTATGACATACATCAACCCGATGAACAGTAATAAATATTATTTGTTTATCGTATAGAATCGTCCTATTCAAAGGAAGATAGACACTACACTTCATTATTGGACACTAACGAAAGAAAAGTTGATCAAAATATTAGTTAAACGATTTTACCGCACACGAGAAATTGCCCGCCGTCGTGCGACATTTGAGCCACAGAAGGTCAGACTGTCTAAACAGTGACAACGGTATTTAGGGTAACCGGAATTTTCACCCAAAGGAGCACAGTTGGCAGTCCAGGCTGCTAATGTTATATCAGCTAGACTTTAGACAATGTCGTTTTTGATTAATCAAATGGGAACAAGAACCTGAGTTTGACAAACGTGGCTTTAACATAAAATAATGAATTGCTTCTCGCGGGTTACAGTTCATCCTTTAATGCTACTTGTGACAATTTGGCCCTCATTCGAGACGAATAGCTATTATACTTATATGTTTGATACATCACTGATGTGTTTGAACCGATGGTAGTTTCACTTATTCTATACTTGTATCATTTTTGTTTTGATTGTTCTCATCCCAACGAGATTGTTTACAACATTTTGCACACTGTAGTTGAACCACAATAACGGTTAGCTTAAAACAGTGAGCATGAGTAACCCAATCAGAATGGTTTCTACCAGAACCATGCCCATCCATCCTCACACGCATGTTCAGCCATAGGGCTCATAGTCAAGTGTATTCCCTGGGCGTGTGCGCACACCTGACAGTGCATACGTTTATGCGTGTGAATGTAAATTTACAATGGGCATAGTCAACTGGCCTTCTGTGTACACATAAAGGTGTGTAACTGTGAGAAATCAATAACTGCAGCTGTTCAACTTGATTGAGGGCAAACGATAGGAACACACACACATAAATGCAATGCCGCATATTGCTTTCACGGTGGAACAACTGTGTTAAAACGGTTCCGACCGTTTAGCTAGTATGCCTGAAGAAAACAAAACTGACACCTCTTGGATACAAATCACACATATACACAATTCAGCCTACGTCAGTGCAATTAGACATTGTTTGGCGCCCAAAGGCGATTGTTTCTCTTTTCAAACAACTTTTCAGATAAGGAACCGGTATTGAAAACAATGTCACGCCAACATAACCTGTTTTTGCAGACATGGCCAAAATGATGACGTCATGAGTAGAAACAAAGCTGAGGACCTGTCAAAAAGGAATGGAAATTCACGTAAACAAGTAGATACGCCGTCATTTATTTTGTGACAAGGCAGATTTGTTTTCTGATAAACATAACTGCGCTAACGTAGGTTGTGATATCAGAATAAGAGAACATCCATGTTATTTTAGACGTTGTCAGAATTAGTGAATGTAAGCAGTTTATCTCGTCAGCACTTAGTGTATGTCTAGAACAAAAAAGTTGCGCCGTTTGCCTATTTTTTACGAAAGATTATTATTGTCAGGTGTGATACAGCACAATGCAAACTGTTAGTTGATCGGATTGTTGACTGTGTGGTGAGCCAAATGTTCATTTGAAAGTATCCAAGAGACAAAGTAGTTAATTTTAAGTAACCCTACAAACAGCCAGTTACTTGACAGTTTTCATCATTTTACTTATCAACCTGAGGTGTCTCAATTCATCCAAACTTTGTTACATACTTTGTAGTTGTACTACCAAAGCACGTTCAGTAAACTAAATTTATACTCATTTGGTTGAATTCATTTGGCTTTTCTTCACAACGTAGACTACTAGTACTTCTCATCAAAACACGACACTTTAACCGGGCACGACCCTGTTTGTTTGAATCAGCTATCAAAATATGGGTAGTTATTCGAACTGGAAACTCTGGTGTTAAGAATCACATTGTCAGTCTTCGGTCACCAGTCCCATGACCACAGTATGCAGTGATTTGGTTCATCTAAATAGTGTATTTGCAGGCAGACAATTTAATCAGTTTTTCCGAAATAAGGTATGCAAATTTCATGCGGTGAAAGATATACACTATACTCACTCCAAGGCACTGGTATACCAGACCACGCAAAACAGTGACTAGGAAAGTACGATAACCATAAACGAAATGATCACATTTCAAACTCGCCTGTGTTCATATCGTTTCTTAGTATCCATGGTACTTACAGTCCACGCCGAAACTCGAAGAGAAACTTCATTCCTTCTCTATACCCATTTGCGACAGAAATTTTTAAGTAACTACTCGGAGCCGACAAAAAGTTACTTACATTTGAATTGTCATTAAAATTCTTACGGGATATAAAATACACAGGTGAACCCCACCATGCAAATTTCCCTTGTCAAATGAGGAAAACGGTTAAAGGTTTCCATGATTTGTTGCGAAAATTATTCTGGTTTTTGGAGTATCTCTTGTTTTTGCAATAAGTATGTTTCTCTTGTCTTGCTGAATCATTTTCAACGACGTATTTGGTCACTGATTCCAGCAATGTTTGTTTGTCAGGTTAATGAACTATTTTACAAATGTCAATTGTTACGTCCCACAATTTTCTCCCAAAATATCAGCCATGAAAACAACTACTCGGTTATTTAGTTAGATGATGTTATTCATAGATCCATAGACAGATTACCCAAAAATAACTTAGTCACGGTAATGCCTTCTGTGAACAGAAGGCTAACAATTCTGATATGTCAGAAAGTACGACATCGACACTTTTCGAAAGTAATTTACTTACAAAACAATTAAAAATCTACTTTGTCTGGTTATCTTTAGCTTACTGACAATTTTTAGGCTATAAATATTTTCTTGGGTGTTTAACACAAACACAAAATATATGAACGATATTTGAACACACAGAATTGAGGGGCATTCAGACGATGCCTTAAAGGTGACAGTAGAAAAATAAATGTCAGTCAATAACGGATCGAATCCATGGAGATATTCATGAGATTCTGCTTCAGAATGCATAAAACCACGCTGAGGAAATAAAGTAAACCAAGTGTGACCAAATCATAAGCTACATGTTGGTAAGATATTCAGAATACTTTCCCAAATTTTGCGCTTATTGTAGCTTGCGCCAAAATGTCTAATCATAACTATTTGACACGTGAAATGTACGAAAGCTCCGCTTTCTACAAGTTTGTTATACATATTGAAAACTTTTCTGCTGTTAGTCAGAAACCGACACTTTCGTCCAATATTGGATGTTTACGTATGGTTTAGATTTCACTCCATACACTGGAACACACAAGTGATCAATGCAAGCTCTTTATATTCTGCTCATAAGGAATTACACTTTTTTAAACAACATAATCAAGGTTGATTAGAAGGCCACGTACATTGCGTAATTCTTGAAACACGTGACAAGAATGCACAGTTCATAGAGCAGTGATTCTGAAATTCATACTTACAATTTTCGTCTTATCTGCTACGGAGAAACTATTGTACACAAACTAGCTAATCCAGTTGTTTACTGACGGAAAATTGCTGAAAAATGACCCAAAACTTTATGCTTGAAGTGAGTTTTTTAAGCCAAATTATCGACCCATTTGCCTCTTCTTAGACTATTCGTATCGAGACTAATGAATACAAATCTCCAAAACCATAATCCGTAGTCGAAATGAATTCAGCACAGTCCCCGATGAATCTGACCTAATTTCTAGTCGCACGTCATCTAATCCCAATAACCGCGTAAAGTAGTTGGACCTCTAGTCCACGTTCACATTCTTCAGCAGATTACATACCAAGTGACATTTATTCCCATACTTTATTTGTAAGGTTATTTGAGACGGCTGTTGTGTAGGTGTAATTTTATTGCGATATTGAATTGCACTATTTGAACTGTATACCTTGTAAGCTGGCAGATAGTACTCTCAACCGAACGAGTCACATCAGTACGTACTTTCAATTCTCACTCATATTGCCGTATGACACAGCTGGTCTTGTTTCCAATTAGTCTTATCAGGTAGAACTAGCTCAAGTAAAATGTCGAGTGATGGATATATCCCGCAGCCTCATGATCACAGTCAGCGAAATCCCGCACAATTACTCGAAAGATGATGACCTGTTGTCCATCTTTGACTGTCCTACTTATGTCCATTTACCCGTATCTATTGGAATGACACGTATGAGAACCAGACTGACAGACGATGAGGCTTTAGGGATAGCAATCTGAACACTCACATAATTGACGCCATCTCTTATCTTTGAATTTGTGAGCTTGGACGTGTAATTCGAAAGCCACCGCAGTGTTTCTGTCTTGTAGGCCTAACTTACTATAATCAAGCCATCTAGAACAGACACCGTGATAGCTATACACACGGTCCTTACACTTGCGTACAAAACAACGGACGTAGTGACTAATCCCCGTTGATTTAAAACTTCTTTCAGGTTGGAAGAAAGAGAATCCGAAACCCTTCTGGTTAATAACACTGTTGTGCGTGGTCCAGAATCGCAATCAGTGGCGTCACGCTCAGAATCCTCTGATTTCCTGTCGTCAGTCACACTGCCCATTCTTCTGTAAGATTTCGTGCTACAAAGGTAACACAGATATGGAATCGTAGTAGTGACTTCATTCAGTAGATCACCGGTCGGCTGAGTAACGCTTGTGACAAAGATCAATTTAACCGACAATCTTTTGTTTGAACCACCTGTCCTTCCTCGTGGCCAACTTCGAAATAGGTTACTTACGAATATTATCAAAGTAGTACAGAACAAAGAAATAATTTTGAGCAGTTTTGTACGCATGCAAAATACTTCGAAGTGTTTTCTACGCCTGACGTAAGAAGACAAGATGCGAGAAAAAAAGAACTCAAGTGCTTGTAATTCCACTTTACAATTCACGTACAACCACTTCTCCCGAACATAGTGTTCTCGAATGTACGTGTTCTTGGATGTACGTGTTTTGGAGAATTGAAAGTCTACTGATGTAAACTGAGCTTTTGTCGTGATCAGGGATCGATGAATGTTTGTCGATGTTGACAGATTTCAGAGCGGAAACGTTCAAACACCAGAAAAAAATATTGCAACCCAGAATGTGACCGAACTCATATATCAAGTAACGTCAAAATTTTTAACCCCTTAATGTCCATGGAATTTAACCACAGAGAACAGTTTGGAGTGATTATGTTTGCAGAATACTTTTATGCACATAGCTGTGCAATGCACTGTATTTGCATAGCATTTCAAGAAGTGTGTGCATTTTGTATAATGAAAATTGTGAATATGCTGAAATTGAATTAATCCATACCGAAATGTTGACGTCGGTTGGTGCTTCTTAGAATTTCCTACCTGCCCAATCGAGATGCACAAATCCCATTATAAAGCCGTTTATTATATGACTGCTTCTCATTGACTTGTTTACGGAAGGTAACTATGGTAGTTCTTTCGTGCTTATCCAAACTAAATCTTTCAGTTGTTGTGTGCATAACTAAATTAATCAGCAGAACACACTGTGAAATCGGCCGGAGCTCATACACTATCCACTATTGCAGCTCTATGTGCTAGTCTAACCAGTCAGTTGAACCAACTCATGCTAATGAACAACGCATGAATTTAAAGCTAGTCAACGCGGTCTGATCAAATGAATTGCTTTCTTGTCAATGTAACAAACTTCATCACCTGTGTTAGTTGCATGGCGCTTTGTACCCACCTTCTAAGAATGGAAACGAGTCAGTGTGAATAGTAATCTATGCAAATGTTATAACCGACCAAGTATGAGAATGACCAATGCGATTTCGAATTTGTTCGAACTTAACTTGGCGCTAGAGCAACATACCGAGCCGGTACGCACACACATTTGTGTGTTTGACACCATTTGCCAACCGCCACTTCCAAGTGTGCATTTTTTCTTATAACTTCTGTAATGCATGAAGGCTGACAGTAATGAAGAACGACAGAAATCCATACTTCGCACAGCTAAAGCTTTTGCTCCAGGTTTCAGGTAGACAAATTTGGTTGACATAACATAACAAGTCAGTAGCTTCTGACCTATTTTTTGTGTTTCCCACATGATGACCAGTTATTGATTGTGAAGTCAGTAACTGGGGCCCGTGGACTGAATGTGATCGTCAGTGTGGTCGTGGAACCAGCGTACGTCGCAGACGGGTGGTGCAACAAGCAATCAACGGTGGACGATACTGTCCAGTACTGGAAGAGAGCAAACCTTGTCAAGGACACCGCTGTTCATTCCGTCGAGTTGGGCGTTCTGGAGCCCTTATGATACCTTTCATGCACCAAGCTCGAGGTAAGCTGTGTGCTCGTTTGGCTTGTAAGAATTTCGCCTTAATTTTCTGCCTAACAATAAACATGAAACTTTGCGTTGAGATTACGTATGTTCCGTCATTTGTTGAATCGTAGAATGGATGGTCAGCATGTCTGATTATTCAAAGCTAAAGTCTGGTAACCATATCCGTCAACGTTGCCACATTATATTAGCTAACGAGCATACTCCAATCAAATGTACTTACACCATTCAGTGATTTAAGATGCAAAATTTCTGGTTCAGGTGAAGCATACAGACAGTTTTGTGAGCCGGCCAAACTCGGTGTTACTTACGGATATATGAGAAAACGTAAAACCATACAAATCCAAATCGAGTCAAGGAACAACCGTATTAGGTTATTGGTTCGGGTAACTTCGCAAGAAAATCATTTTATAAACTCTTTAACTCGGAATCCCAAAGGTCGTATTGTTGACTGTTCAACAAAGTGAGCTAAACCGACAAACATTGGGACCCTGATTAAGTGATATTGAAGATTCGCCCTTGTGCGCAAGCCTAATGGGGAATTTCTGGAACCTCCGAAACGTAAGGAGAAATAGGTTTTTGGAGAAAAAACAGTTCTTTTATTACTATTAATCACATCATATCTGAAACAATAAAAATAATCATATAAATATATGTGATCAGCTGCTCACTCTAAAAGTAATTTATTCTATGGACTTCAATCTGTTAAACTGTATATTCTGAAGGCAGACGGTTACTGTGCCGGATACGTTTCACGCTTACTGTCGTTATTACCTCAGTGTTTGTTTAGGGGAGGTTTATCACCGCTTATCTGCAGTGAGTTTTCCATAAACGAGCTTAATTGATTTTTGACTGTGCGTTCTGCTGACAAGTTACTGTTAACTAATCCATACGGCACGTATTTTCAACCCTCAGCTGAAGTGGCCCACTTACTTCCAATGAAAGGCGATGTTCTCCGAATGACCCGCCGATGGGATATGCGATGGGACGTTAGACGTAAATTGTATCTTGGCAGACTGATAAAGCAGAATAAAACGGAAAAGCCAGAGCCGGATCCGTGAGTTTACTTTTTGTCACAAACATTCCTCGAATAGGCAGAAATTCAGGCATGATCACCCAGTTTGGCCTATATAAATATACACTCGTGACAATTGAATAACGGCTTCCGTTTTTCTCAGCTAGTTTTCATGTTGCAATTTCTGACGAGATATTTTTTATACACAAAATTGTGCCCCAAAATCACTTCTAATCAGAACATATGTAAACCTTTCATCACTAATGTACTACTCATCTTCTTTAGATCACAATTCAATCAAAACAACCGCTGACAAATCAATAAGGGAAAATCCTATATCCTGGAAGTTTGCACATTGAGTAGATCAAGAACCTTCAGTAATGTCACTGAAAGCAATCCTGCTTCAAACGTTGCAGTACTGGCTAAGTTCGGGTATTAATCACAAAGATACCAATCGAAAGGCAACACCCGCAAGCTGGACAGTGCTGTGGGATATAAATGGAACACGTGCTTTTGTAATACGCATACACTGTCATAGTTAGGAAAAGAAATATTCTGACATTTAGCTAATTAACTTGGTATGTACAACAAATAGCTTCACTCTCAAACAAATAAGATTGTTTTTATCCTTTCTTATGAGCACTGCCTCGGATAAATTTAAATAAAGAGGCAAGTTGTGACGGTCTGGAATAAAGAGCATCCAATAGAATCTAAAATGTACTGGAAAGCGACTAACAAATCAAATAATTTGTAAGGAACTTTTCATTGAATAGATTTCGTCAATTTTTTTGCAAAAATGTAAGGGTATTAATTCTCTGAAATAGCATTATTTTCACTGGGGTTCAGGTTATGATACGCGTCGTGTTTCCGGAATTCATTTGCGAAATTTTACACAGAATAAACCGAAATGAACTGGCCATGTGAAAATGTGTTTAATATGACGTATGAAAGAATGAATTAGGTATATTATTAAGTTTAATGGCAAACGATACGTGATGGTTTAGATATAAACTTTTTTGTCAGATGTGGAGGAATTAGTAACAGTGAATAAAAATCAAACTGACAGTCCCAAACCAAAGATTAAAAAAGTTTGTGTCGTAACCATTAGTGACATGGGTACAAAGAACAACAAAACCATATTAGAACAAATCCATTAAATTGACTGAAAACGGCTAATTTTAGATGGGATGAAAGCCGTGAAGTAGCTTGATTGCTGTCTTTATCTCAGCCACGTAAAAGTACCCTTATAGAATGCCGGTTACTCATGTGTACAAGATTGCCAGTCCACGGTTAAATAGTGCGATTAAATGTTTATTAGACAAGCATGGTTTAACATACATCTTACTACCTGCGAATCACTTATCAGGGGCATATAAAAATGACATTTGGAAGCTTTCTAACCTAGAGGAATTAACACATGTTAATATCTTATTCTGAAACATTGACACATTGGGAATTCTACATTTGTCGTGGTCTTCAGTTGCATGATTACGATTAGTACATTTTTAAGAAACGCACGGTCGGAGACTTCTAGCCAGCTCCAGTTGAGCTGGCTTCCTATACTAGCTTGTAAAAAATTAGTACACAATACGTCACATAAAAGGAACTGACTTGGAAGTGGGGAGTCCTCCGACGGCCATACGAGCCAGCGAACGGAAATTCGTCAAATTCGTTTCATCAGAAGTGCTGTCACTTATTAGCACAACGATAATTCATGCTAATTCCGATGGGACTAAGATTTCTTTTGTTAACATCTAGTAGGCTTAAGACAACATACATCAGCGATCTTGGATAGGTCAGATAGTGATATTCAGTATTGCTGCCTGAATGCCACTTACTAGCCAGCTGTGATGTTTCAAGCTTAGGTAGGAAGAGAACCGAAGCAATTACGACTTGAGCCCTTCACGTGTTGTTTGCTGCGATAGCGGCAACAATGCAGGGATCTGAGCATGGGCACAACATGCTAAGACTCTTACGTGGGATACGGTAGAAGTTACGTCTTGCTTCCAGTAAAACATATTAAGTCTTGTACAGGAATGCACCAAGATGATGACCCCTGCTGTGATCAGCACCGCACTGAACAAATAAACGAACTGGTCTGAATTAGATCTGATCACCTGTCAGAAGTCAAAGCCAATCGACTAGCCGTTATGACTTAATATTTATTGACTATCTAAGAGCAGAACCACAGATTGAAAGTTAGCCTATGGCCTTAATCGTACACGAAAGTCATAATTTGAATTCGAACTAGTGAGAAGTAGAATAAATGTCACGTA
Source organism: Paragonimus westermani (assembly GCA_008508345.1). Lineage (NCBI taxonomy): Eukaryota > Metazoa > Platyhelminthes > Trematoda > Plagiorchiida > Troglotrematidae > Paragonimus > Paragonimus westermani. The sequence goes on from QNGE01000834.1 coordinate 167,636, forward strand.
CTTCAGTAGACAGTTTACACATGCGTGTAAATAATGAACAGGAAAAGGGGGCAAATAAGGAAAGACGGTTGACAAGCAAGTGACAAAATGAAGAGGTTTTCATGTACACATGGAAGTAATGGTCGTTAAAATAGTACTGAAAGTTGTAAATGGATTTTGATGCATCCAGACAAGCAACTAAGAGAATAACCCACCCCGTTCTTTAGTAAGACAGTTAATAATGAAGTTGAGCACTCCAACTGTTTACAAGTACCCATTTCCACCACAGTGGTTTGTTTACAGTCGTGTACATTTTACTAACTGCAAAACAACTAGAAATAGTCCTATAGTGAAATAGCCACGCGGAACACTAATAATTCTTGATAACCGACAGAGGTACATGGTCTTGATGAAAGGAAAATTACCAGGAACGCTAAATGATTTAATAAATATCTGATGAATAATCGGGAATTTGCCCGATTGCATATTGAACGTCACACATTTGATCACATCCTCCACATTCAAATAGGCTTTCCAGCCAGTCTCTTTCGAAAAGAGGCATTATACTTTAGTTTCGCCCTTATTAAAGCTTATCAGTAATGCATATCCTTGCCACGACCGGGATTAGAACTCCGGCCATGCTTTCATGGGGCAACGCGTCGACCACCTTCGCGTGTGAGTAATGATCAGTTTGGCCGATCGTGTGGACAGAAGATACAGTAACTGTCCTGTCAACTCCACCCGATAAACCCGCGACTAAAACTTCCAAGATAGGTCGAAATCTTTGGTCGCATAAAACCTGCTAGGCGATATTTTAGATTACTGAGGACTAGTTGGGGATCTGGTAAGTTTCATTACTCGCAATTGAGAGTGGTCGAGTGTTCAAGCATGATAACAATAATCAACATCGGATTTTCCATCTAAAGTAAGTCTACAAGTAACCTGTTTTCACTTGTTTAAGTTGCAGTAAAAATTAGCTGAACATTATTCTCACAGAAATATGGTCTACTGAGACGTGTTTGTGCATTATTAGGCAACTTATTTATCTGGATTATTTACCGTATTATGTTTGTTCGTCAAGGTCTGCCTAATAAGTGTGGTTTTTGAAGTATTCTGTAGTATACCGCCATGGTCTGAATAGCACCACATGTAGGACAAAAGAGGTTACCGAGCTTCTCTATCTGTCTACCTTTCGATCGACTTCAAATTTTATTTTTCGCTGACACCCTGGCTTACACTTTCACGTGCTTTCGAAGGATTTAACTTCGGACAAGGTGTTCACCATCCGTCAGCAAAAATTTTTGTCATACGGACTAGTTGACTAGTAGTAATATGCTCACATCGATAAAAAACCTCCGAGCGTCAAAGGTGCTAGCAAGTGAATCAACTTTAAACATGTCTTCTACATCGGATATTACACGTGCATACGTTCTGCTAAATGGTACATTAGACAAGTTGGCATCAATATTTACTTCAGAACAGCTGATCCATCTACTCCGCTTGTGCTGGATGGCGCGTAGTTTCTCTTTTCCATGCATTAAACGTCCATTCATGGAGTTGCCTCCACTTGAAGGTGCATGAAATGCACCAGGGTTTCACTAAATATGAAAAGTTTTTACCCAGTGCGCTGAACTGTTTCTGTACTGGTACGGGTCAACGACATGGATTAAGCTGGTCTTCTACCGAATTTCCAATTCCGTTGGGTCTAGCTCCCATTGTAAGTCGACGATGTACTTACTGTGGGGGTGGTTACCGAGACCAGTAAAGTCATTTTCATTATGAAACCTTTTAGACAGCAGACAGACAATAGGATGTAGAACGATAAGAGTGACAAGTGCGCGGATGAAACTGTTGACAAAAGAACCACATTCTGTTAAAGTAGAATTGTTGTGAGTGCATTTTTCGTGCTTCTGCAACGTGATAATACTGACAGTTTAGCCGTTCTAGTTTTGATGTTCCATCATGTCTCTTGGTGTACTCATCAAAACAGTCCGGTATGGCGCTGATAAGAGAGTTGATCACGTAAACGCTCTATCCGACGGCCACAAAAGCGCAGCTAAGTATAAATGGACGTAAACGATTCAGAGCTTCTTCGAGTCTCCATAATTACTTGCCGTATCCAGTGAGGATTTGACGTGACGAGCTATCCATATGCTTTAATCAGCTACATCTTGACATGAGACAGCGCAGATTTTGAAGCACTCAAATCAACAATGGATGTGAATGAAATTTCATACTTGATATGTTGAAACACGACCACCAGGGGCAAAAACAATCACCATCTGCTGTCTTTAGTTAAGTCAAACTATAACATTAAACAGCACATTTTGCAAGGTTGCCAAGTGAATCATGTTATTACGTAAGCTCATAGTCAAGTTGCATTACATCATAGTATAACGCCTATATGACGATCTATGCAGCACCCACCATAGATTTGACCGTGTGAAACCGATCTTGAGGTACCAGGTGTATCTCAAGTGATACATAATCGTGATTTGTTCCACACGTTACTGTGTCAGTAAGACTTGCTTCAACATCTAATTTAAGGTTACTTCTAAGGACAAAGCACCGTGAGTGAGACAGCGAACACACACGAAAAAGAGCTAGCAGTAAGAACAAATCAATAAGAAAATGCTTAACAGCCATAACGTCTGGCACAACTAATATGTACAGCCTAACGTCAAGAACAACCTCTTTCATCAGCAGCGTTTTACTAGTTCATCGGCCTAGTGTTGAGTAACGTTTACTAAGCCAGACATTTGTGTTACAGCCATTTCCGTGATAGCGCTATTCTCATGGCAAGTAGATAAGTAATACACATATATGCCATATCAATCGGGAAACATATTGTATGACGGACGAACTCATCCGATAAGAACTCTTTATATCAGATTGCCTACCAGAATCTTGGATACAGTTCGTCAGCAGTAAATGTTGTTTCTTCAGCGTGAATAGTAGTGGCTGGCTTACTGTAAATCTCGAAGCAAGGGCCTCTGCGGTAAAACATGAGTGCTCGCCACTAGGTGACCATTTTTGGCTGAGTTAAGGTGAAACAAGTTTTAATTGCTGAATCCGTTTTCCCAGTAGATGTTTTTTCTACCAATCAACAGGCTGTCCAATAATGTTACATACCTTTTTGAAAAGGCAAATAAAATTCAGTAAGGTGCAGTAACTCACCGTTAATCACTGTTTACTGTGATTGATTACATGACCAACTAGTCAGCTTATTTTTATTGCGTGTGAACAATTAGTCTGGAAAACTTTGAACCAGTTTTTCTGACTGACACAGCAAAAATTGGAACAATAAAATGCCGCATAAATAACATACATTGTCGACTACAATTTGAAAGAAAGTGTGCCAAGTTGCCTTTTGTGTAACTTGATTCGGCAAAATGAAAATGGGATATGTTTCGCTTAGTTAAAAAACTCTCAAGTAATGGTTGTCAGTGGTTCAGAAAGACAACAGCAGAACTGTTGTGAAAGTTCAATTATACACAGATATATTGAAAGCCAAACAACAGAGTTAAGCTTCACCACTTTTAAAAAAAACAGTTCGCTGATGTTAGTGGCAAGTTTTTTCTCTAAATGTAGAGTTATCCCATGATATTATGTTTTTAGGAACTGTAGTGAAGAGAGGAACAGGCATATATACTGAAAATGCTGGTTGAAAGAAAAAAACTTGGCTATTGGCAATGGCTGCAAGTTATCATCAGATTTCCAGAACACACAGATAAACTAAGCGAATGATTTAGTGTTAAAGTTTATTGCGACAGTCTTGATCAGAACAGATGAGATGAAAAATGTTTTCACGAACGTGAAGCTGAGTTGCTAGCGCCAGAAATCTCCACAGCACTTCTCATAGGAGGTGAAAGCAAAATGTAACAAAAATGTTTTTAAAAAATTTACTAGACAATGTTGGTATAAATAAAATCAGAACTCGTGATTTGGCAACTATTGTTTGGTTAGTTCACGAAGGAACTGATAATTTTAGACTCGCTCCAACAACACTGATTGACAGACGATGAGACAAAGTTCGTTTTATTTTTAACTGGGTGTAATTCTAATTTTTCTTCACCCGTCAGTGATATTGGATGTGCGACTGGAACTACAGAGGACTGCGAAAAACGCTAACAATAGTTTATCTAAGACCACCGCAGACGTACAATATACAACACCGTGCTTGACTAATTGCACTATCCTTGGGTCCACTAGCGATCAAACTACAATCGGCACGAAACACTGGGGACAAAACTGGCTATCAGACAAAAAATCGGAACAACTGCTCTGGTTATAGGCTGACTGTCAATCTTAATGATTTGTGCTAAGCAGCATCATACGTTCGGAGATGGACACTTGTAATAGTGCACAAGAAGTTTCTTTTTTCAACCTACAGTCTCTACTGTATCACAATCAGTCAACGAGATCTCGTCGTCCGCCTACGAACTAGCTACAGAAATCTGTCGGCTCTGACAGAGCATTTAAGAGAGTGGCAAACATCACAGAAAAATTTCAAATGGTTTGCAGCTGTTTCACACTCAGCAGATAAGAGTAGGTTACATAAACTTTGAGCAGCTTTGATACATCATTAAATGACTGGTGACGTTTTTTAGTCGAATCTGAATACCAGCTGTGAAATTTTCACTAGGGCTTTTAATGCCCCTTGTTTTACTCAAACAAATGGTACATATCATTATCTGAATTGAACTTTTAATTCGTGTTTCATTTTTACAGTAAAACTACCCAGTGCGACTACCGAACTCACCTCCATCAGTCAGCCCTGAAATTTGAGACACTAATACCACGGTACTTCTAACGAGATGCCTCTGAAATTCAGCGTTCCAGAATCAGGTCACTCTCGCTGGTTGGTTAATACAATAATAACTAACGTTCAGCTACTACTGGTGCACATTCCTTGAAAACCAGTGTTAGGAAAGCTTAGCGAAAGAAGGGCTTAGCAATTTGAATCAGTTTACCAAGTTGATCTAGGTGGACAACTCAGTTGACTGAATATATATAAGCTATGAAAGAATATAGGACTTCCGAAGCTGCTGGAGCACGTTTGTTGTGACAGCTGTAAACATAGAAGTCAATCTTACGAGATTCCAGGTGGTTGCCACGGAGTAGACTTCTCAAGAGTTACTTCACAGGAATGCGTTCCTTTTCAGGTCAAGATAAATTACTTGTCTTTCCCACGAATATGCTTTCTATGTTTCAGGTACTGTGTTGTATACGAAATCACCCACGCCAATCCAGCCTGCCGAACCCATAACCTATTGTCGCAATTTATTGACGGTAATAAAGCCCAGCAATGGCCTCAACCAGAATCTGCAGGTCACTACATCGATTCATACATGAACCGTCCTCCGACAGACACGTACGTTTTTGACCGTAGCCCTTATTCGTACAATGGTCACAGACGTGCAAGACAAGTCCAAATGACTCGCCTCAGCAGTGTGATTCCATCTGATTCTTACTGGGGCTCCTCAGATTCTTGGGCTCATGCGTGGTTGACACATGCGGGGCTTCTAACGGAGGGCCAACATATATGTGTTACATGCTACGCGGGCTACATGCGGGAGGACTTCGGTTTCCGATGCACTGGGACCGGACTGCTAAATGTTGAAACGCGTTGGCGTGCACTGAGAACAGCGGATTGTCAAGGACGATTCCGTATGGTGAACATACCACAACGAGCATGCACATGTGGCAAAGGCGCTGCATCCTTTATCTTCGTCTAAATTGACTGGATTTTAGTTAAGCGTGCACCCAAAAGTACTTACTGATATTATACGTACGAATGTTATAGTCAACTTCAAAGTATCGACTGTTCAGTGGAGGTATTCCTGTATGAGCGGAACTAATTACAATTATCAAATATTTTGATTGACCTGTGAACTCTTGTGCACACGTTATTTTTTCAGCCGCCTAATCACTGTGACTTACTTACGTGCCTTGATTTTTTTCACCTCGAATTTCCACTTCTGACTTTGGTTCATACCAAGTAATCTTAATTTGCAAAGTACAACCTGTTTTTAGGTCTGTGTATCATTTTTCTCGGTGCATTCTGCCATCCTGCAAACCTTTGTCTACTGTACCATAACTAATTCCCAATTTGGCAAACAACTTCAAGATGAACTCCGGGAGATCGAAGTTTCACTGTACAGCACATTTTCACTGAAAGCCGAATGTCTTGTTTGACACATGTCCACATTTCGATCCTTATGTTTCATGTGACAACCACAAATTGAAAGTTATGGGCATGCCAACCGACGAAGACAGTAACGAATGTTTCTAGCTTGTAATATTATCATCATTCAAGACTCTTGGTTAACTCATTGTGAATTAAGGACAACCAAAAATCTAGCGACGATTTCGTTTTATTCCTGCCAGTAATTGGCATTTATTTTTGGAGTCCAAATTTTCGTCTAGCCCAATGAGGTCATTTCTATCTGATTGGTCATCGTCCAGCAACCGTATATTCGATTTTCCATTTGGAGCCCATATTGTAGACTAACGTGTTTATTCAATTCTGTTTTGTTCACATGGAGCTGCGGTTCAAATACGATACTACAAGTGGTTCGCTTCTGGTTGCTTTTAGTTAGATGTTATTTTAGTTTTTTTCAAATGCAGACAAAAGCTGCGATCAATTCCACAGTGATCGTTCGGTTGCCGTTGTAGGTTTTACTATGAATACAATTAAAAATGTTCAACATAAAGAGTTTGTTCACTTTTCCCCATTTGGCTTCTGTGTCAGCTACTGAGCGTTACTCACCGATAGCATAGTAATAAGCAAATATCGGCATTCTGAAATCGTTCGACTAGAGATTTGGGACGATTTAACTCACCAAAGTAATTTGTGTCAAGCGTGCTATAAGTTAGTTCACTCCAAGTCCTTCATAAACCATAGCAAGTTTGGACGAAGTGTGTCGCTGCGATTGATAAATATATTCAGTGGATAAAATACCTATCGTATTCACTAACGACCACTTGCAGGATCAGTTAAAGAAGCAGTGTTCAACGTGCGCCAAGTCATTAGTAAGGTGTATTGAATGATCCGTTGGCTTCAATTTGCTACGACTAGTTCACGGAATATTGGGTAGGGGATGAGTGACAATGTACTTCAAAAGCATGAACGCAAGTCTGATGACAAAACAGCATAGAAATACGCTAACGAAGAGCAACTGATCTTAGTTTCGTGTTGAAGCAGAATTACGTTTGCCTCGGCTGTTACTTGTACACTCGGTAGACAAGACTCATATCACAGCACTTATCAGCCATAGATCCAAAGGTAGCAACAGTTCGAGACCGTATTAAACCGTATTCTCTCATCCCGATGTGAGATCCAAAGCACAACAATCAAAAAGGATGCATCAAGACGACCTAAGAGCTGTGACAAAAGCAAGACTCGAGTGTAACCCCCTATTTGAAAGGGGATGGATAAAGGTCTATTTGGATGTTAAGAATCGGTCGAAAGTGAGTGGTGTTCCATTTTTCTGTATCCTATCCTTTGTTGCGTCATGCGTATAATATGCGGAGTACCCCCGTAAGTGTTTGCAAAGACGTGTTCTTGGGATACCATTCACAGGACCACATTCCTACACGCTGATGTATTTCACTAAAATGTGCTTGTGACTTTTATAAATAACTTTTAGTTTCATTAAAATTACGTATGATAATTACTTTTAACCAGGTTATTACGTAGCAGACAAATCGATAGAGCAAACCCAACACACTATTGGTACTAGATTCCTTACCTAAAGAAAATCAGCCGTATATGCTGTAAGTTTACATGGGCTTGTGACAAAACCTCTGTCCAATTTTAGTATCGACGAATGTAGAGGATGTAGCGGATAGGTGCATTTTAAGTGTAGCGTAACGTGCAACATATGCGTGGAGATGAGAGGAACAATAGGATAATATCAGTACACGCGAAGACTGTAGGTTTTTTTAAGCAATCAGTCACTAACTCCTATCAGCCACCTAGTGCGACAATCAGGCTACCCTGGTAGCAACCAAGATAGGTGTAACCTCGAAACATTGTGGTAGTGGAAAGGATCGGGTTTCGATTATTGCATCCTGTGTTGTGTAACCACATGAAGTTTGTTCTATCCGTCGGTCCCTTGCTCACTAACAAACAGAGAAGTATCTAACACGGATTGACTGTCCACCTAATCTTATTGTCAGATAAGTACGACTAGCGCCTCTTCTTGATGTTCAATGGCAACTGGTTTGCTTAATATTACCCAGCTTTTATGCACGTACTGCCTTGCTATTGGAGTTTCGGAAGGTGTTTTCGTAAGTTACTCCACAATCATTTACTTTTCAGCTAGCTACTTTCGAAATAAAGGACTTTATTCCAACCTCATCTTCACTGGAGAATGTCCGTGATACACACTCATTTCATGGGCCAAGATTTCAATGTAGATCGCGAGTTTCTTGAACATGATCAGCTTCAAGGCCATTCGTGGCTTGATCGAATAATATTACCAAAAATTCAGCTTATTTAATACGAGTGTGAGAACGAAAGGAACGTGCGATGCAACTTGTAGTAATTGGCTAGAGTGCGTTCTTCTTACACACATTCAGCGGTGTCGCTCAACTGCAATAGTGTAGTTAAGTAATTCGACTACTTCACCACTACTTCTCCGACCACACAATCATCCAATAAAGATGTACCGCACAAACATATGAGGTTTATTGCGGCAAAGCCTCATATGCAGGTCGGAGACGCTGCATCAGTAGTAGTCCTGAAGGTATTTACCACTCACTCATCGGTAAAAATAAAGAGCCAAATTAGTGTCGATATGTAGGTGAAAATTTAACTCCGCCTAGTGTACTCACACATTTCATCGAATCATTCATGTCACGGACAGCAATCAGACAGCAGAACTCAAAATGATCGAACTAGCTTATATACTATTTGAAATAGCCATTGGAATAAGGCATAATCGTGATCTTGGAACCATTAAAGAAACTGAAACCGTTACATCGCTTTTTTACTGTTGGTTGTTGAGGAGCAGTTTATTAGGGAACCTTTGTTTACATTCACAGTGTGTGTTCAACGCTCTGCACAAATGGGCGGCTGCAGACTAACATCCGCCCACAGTTATCGACAGACTGGTTCTGGTGCACTAAACATGAGGCGGAAGGCAGCCAGAAGAAAGAATTAGTAGGCACGAACCACGTTTGGTGTCATCGTTTAAGATATTGCTAAAGCTATCAATCAGGAGTCGCCAGTATGGAATTTGTTGGCATGGGTTTGATGTTACTGTGTGGATGATGCGCGTGAGTAGCGCAGTAGTCAGACACACAGGGTTCTAGAATAAGGTTCAGCTGTTGTACGAAGTGTGTCTTACAGGTGATGTAAGGCTAATTGTACATGCCGCATGAGAATGCGCGAGAACTTAACTGAGAACCCAGAAGCAGACGGATGACTACAATAAACCTCATCCTATAACAACATTTTGACAACGTGTTTTATTCTATTCATTGAGTTTGATTACAACATCACGCTGGTTATTCATGGCTGACAAAGATTACTTTTAAACTACCGTTCTTTAGAATGATCAACGCTGCCTTCAGTCACCGGCTGTTAAACTCATGGTATAACTGTTTGGGCATTTAGCCAGGACTAAGAATAAATTTAACCCCATAGGACAAACATTTGCGCACTAGGAAAATGTTAGGTAAATTTGCAGAAATTTTCACCATACCGTAATTCAAGTGTTTTACTCAATTGGGACGAACTGAGAGTTGGCTAATGCGTCTTACCTGTAAACTACACAGAAAGATTTAACTGTTAGTGAATTTTTGCTAAATACGGTTGATATGACTAAAACCTAAGAAGCACCTGTGAGCTAAAAACAACATCAAATTTTCTGATGTGAATACCAGCCACAGCTGACAAAAAATGGATTGTTTGGGAGCATTCTGATGTGAAAACCACTGAATTCAAATTTGTACTGCATTTAATCCCAGTCATTAATTAGGCTGGACAGTCGGGCGATAGATCACGTGTTCCCGAAACTTCTACGAGCATTTTCGAAGAAATACAGGGTAGCATATGTTTTACCGATGGAATAGTCACAGTTAAACATATGAGCACTCAAGGTGCTATAGTAAATACTACTCATAGTGCTACATTACAACATTGTCTAATATCAAGTGTTTACAGTCAGAAAATAATCTTGTTGAAGGTATGGTTGTGATTCAACAACAAGGTAACTGAGCCTAGGTTCATGGTCATTGTAGCATTGCTCATCAATATACCACTGTATAGATACACACGTATGACTATCTTGTTATTTTTGGAGATTACGCAATACGCCAATAGCTTGAGTATGAGTCAGATTGGCAACTTGCTTGTCAAAAAGCAAACTCATTTCTATAAAGTAGGGCACCATTAAGACAAAAGTCCTGGAAAAACTTTATGGTAACGGGTAAATTTTTAAAAAATTTTGATGGTTATAACGAAATCCACAGGGTGAACCATGGGTTAATCTTTCTCCTGCCATCACCATCTGCTGTGCCTACAGAAGCAACGGGGTGCCTGTATATATTTTGTCATGAGTTCTCAGGCCATAGCAAATTTTGAAGAGGTTGTCAGAACCTCCGACATGTCAGCTGCTAGAGAGCACAAGCAAATTACCCCCAATCACATACAACCAATCTTATGGAGGACGTTCAGTCCACTTCATCACCTGTCTCATTAATTCCTTATGTATAGTTGTGATAGAATAAGTTATGAGACACTTATGGACCTCCTGGTCAAGAAGAATGGAAGGCTGTTAAGAGTGACAGACATAGCTTGTCTAGATTTTTTCAGTGGTGTTCCTAAGCGACATTTACCAGTCATTTAACACTAAAGTAAGTAAGTCAGCTCAGCAAACAATTCACCGGAAAGCATTTATTATCATGGTGGGCAACCTCAGAATTCACTTTCAAAACATGTTACTGGCAGAGATGTTGTAACTCATAAGCCTCCGAAGAAGTTCACAACAATCTAATTGACTCACTTGTCAGCAAGCACACCTAACAATGTGATCACTGAATTGAAGAGTACTCAGAACACTGGAAGCCCCACACAGGAATTTTGTACATAATTAGAAGAGGAGAAGGATACCAACAAAGTTCGGCTAACTTTTCCTCAAGATGTTCACGGTTTCACACAGACGTAGGGTGACGTGGGTTCTTAAGCGATGGCTGACATGTTGTTTTTCATAAAGTAGTTATCGTGCGGTAATCAACTTAAAGTGGCAGAAAAAAAAACAGAGAAACGTGTATCAGATTCAGTTTCAGAAATAATTCACAATCTAGATTTTGTCAACGTAAACAAGTATGTGGATATCGAACTGAGCCTCGTCATGCAGGGTACCAAGGGGAACGAACAAATTGCCAAACCGGTTATTTGTGGTACTGGCAATTTATATCCTGGCGCTGCTGAGAGCTTGAAAGCAGAGTCACTGAGCTCTCTGACTGCATACGACATAAGTTATCGTGTGACAATCGTCTGCGGAAGGTGGCATCGTTTTCTCTCCCCTTAGACGCTAAAGGAGCTAAAACAGAATTTGTTAAGTAACACGTCAAGGTAAACGAATTTCCCAAGCTACTTTTTAATGCTAATCTAAGTAATGTGTAAATCGATGTAATTTATACGTATCATATGTGAGGAAATATACAGAAAAAGAAATGGAAACGCACGTATCTAGTTATTTCAAAAATATACTTCACGCAACCTTAAACACAAACTCTCAACTTCTCACATATTCATATCTTAAACAAACAAACGACTACTGATCCAATGCGTTTGAGCTAAACAATCGTAATACTGTTCACAAACTTAGTGAAAAAATTGTGTGATGCTCACAATTAGTGCCATTTGAAAAGAAATGCTGACCCAGATCAGTGTACAATTCAATAATAATGTAGCTAGGTTCATGCAAAAGCCTACCGGATGTGTTCACGTGAATGCTTGTCTCGGAATTAACGGATTACCAGGAAGAATCATTTAGGAATGTTAACGAAGGGAATTGATTGTTTTTCAAGTTGAAGGCTGTGATCAAATGTGAGTGATGTTCAACTTGAAAATAAGAGTGATGTTCAACTTGAAAATAAACCAAATCCCAGACTACTAATCAGGTATGAATTGTGTCAGAATATTCGCTGCGAACTGCATGCACGCTGTAAAAGAATGAGAAAAGCTTACATCAACCAATTATTAACGGAAAATGCTACCACTACACAAAATATGTTCTGAGGACCTAGCAGAATCTGCACCATCTTCTGATAATAGACCAGGGAAAACGACAAAAACATTATGTGCATTAGGGGGGGGACAGAGACCTTAAAAAACGACTGACTAAGTAGTGTTGGATAAGAAAATATTTCACACGCCTTACATAGCTGAAGCTTTCCTGACGCAGGTGAACCATCACTAACGCAAACTGATCGTGGCATACTGTTAACTGAAGTAATACCTAGGTATTTAGAAAGGTTTCGATATCTACCTGAAAGAAGGAATAGACTTTAGAAGACTTTTCACATCATCCTTCATCCATGAGACAAAACTAGATATCAACATACTTGGGTGAGGTAAGGGGTAGATTCAGGGATTCTGACCAGCTCAGTAAGGATGACGGAGTACATTGGTTGATGTGTTTGATACGTAAAACCACATTGTGCACAAGTCTGATTACTAAGGGGTAGTTTGTGAGTTGGTGTGAACGTCACACAAAATGAAAACAAGGACGGAAAGAGGATTGTGTTTGGTCAAAGTTAGAGCTAGCGGTAATTGGCGATGAGGGTAGATCACCAAGGCCAGCAAACTAAATACGGTTCACAATGTAACGGCTCAATAGAAAGAAAGTTAATGTTCAAACGCAAGGCATCAAAGCTGTATCTTGTGCGACGTTTGCGAAAGTAGTTATGCATAAAAATTTCTACTGGGTTCTTTACAAGAAGGGCATGACCTCTGTGGAGGCTTGCTCTCTCAGTCCCTCGAAGTCCTTTGTAACCGCGTCCTAATTAAGACATGTACACATGTATGTTCCTGTCAGAATTTCACAGTCACCTGTACAATTTCATAAAAAGTTTGACAAACGGCTGAAGACTTTCCTTCAACATATTTTATCAAACTAATCGCTGATAGCCGTGTCTAGTAAGTAAAACACTTGCTGAGCGTACCGTTAATTGGTGGGGTCAATCAGCTGCCAAATGAATACGTGTTTAGAGTGTAGTTCACAAAAAATTTTAGCGTTGAAATACTGTCTAAAATAATTCACCTTCTCTGCGTCATCCCAACTACTCGTTCCACACGTGACTAAGTGCTACACTGTTGGCAGTACGATCGGGTTTCTCTGTCAGGAAATTGTTCGTTTCAATCAAGGTGGGTGACGCATATGAAATCCATTGAAAACTGAGGCTGTCACTTTCAAGTTGGCAAATCCACTGCGGTTAAAGTGACCTTCAAAATTGGGTAGGATCGCAACGGTTGGAACGCGAAACAATACCAAAGGTTTTCACTGACTATTCCCAAAGTTATTACGGACTGCAAGTGTGTTTCTACCTGACTTAACCACCTGGGCCGAAATTGTCGGCTAGAGATGTGAAAGTACAAACTCTTCAGTTATTAACCGTCCGTTTGTCAGACCTATAATCGCTGTATGAGAACAGAACATGAGTACCTTTAACTGTCTCTGGTCTGTCTGAATGGCGAAGTAAATACTAACCTTCTTGAGGCCACTTCACGTGGAAGTTTTGTAATCCTAATGGAGAAGTACGGAAAGAAAGTCACAATGTCATACCGGGGGCGGCGTTGTTGTCTTGGAGCGCTGCTCACTAGCTTCAGTGCATCGCACGCCTCTGAGTTAACACTACTGAAACTTGAATTAAAAAGCCTTGGCTTCTTAAAATGAAGTTGGCCACCGTCGATAGGGTCATTCCACTTTGTGGGTAAAAGAATACAAGTGATAACTGAATTCTGTTAGTGATGTCTACTATTAAGAATTAACCACTCCTGCTTACAGCGTAATCGTCCGAAATTTGACTTCAACGTTATTTAATTTGTCGTGTGTTAGAAGGGTCCGCTCTTAAATGTCATACACAAGATGTGAATTTTAATTGTATGGTGTGCTTCGTGAAAAATACCTTACTTTCAAGTTGGTTGAGTTGCTCAACTTTATACAAATTGTCTTGTGGCCTAAAGGTAACACCAGTGTTGGGAATGTGGCAGTGCCAGATGCCTGTTTGGCGCCATTTCTATTGCTTTTAACAATGTCACTACAAAGACGTGAACAGAGTATTATGTGGTCTTAAAAACGGTCGGATCAAAGAATTTTTTCCGGTACTACAGGAGTGCATTCCATTAAAACTGTGATGCTCTGTGCACAGCTGCTATCAAATTCCGCATGCTTTCAATGAGATCAAAATTCTCGCTCCCTGGATGTGTTACAGTCACACTAGCCACAGTAGTTCTATGTGGATTCCTGCGATAATAATACACCCGTAACCAGCTGCAAAAGACAATCAGTCTGTTGATGTAACGGTAAGATGCAAGGTTGGTCAACATTCAGGTTTATAGCCACAAACCTCCCTAGAATTTGCATTGTTTAGATCCAAAACACCAAAACAAACTTCATTTTCTTTCCAAACCAAAATCTTGTTTATTGTGTTCACATTACCAAACCGGCGTGAAGACTAAAAACGGTTTGACTGGTTGACTATGGGCGTTGGATGTGGTTAAGACAATGTTAAAATTTCATGAAAAATGCAAGTAGTACAAAACTGATGGAGGTTTAAGTGCAAACGTCGAACAAATTTCATTGATTTCGTACCATTCAAATCGATGTATTTGACACAGTTTAGTGTCAAACTCGTTGGATAGCTCCATCGGGATTGTTTGAAATGAAATGAGTATCCGATGTTGTCTTGTAAAAGGAGGGTTCTGAAAATGTTCTTTTGAATAAAAAAAAGTTGAAAATTCGGATTCTGTTCAATATACCGGCAACAGAGCGACATTGTGGTTTTGTTACTTCGTATGAGAGTTCGAAATCAGCTGGATTTCAGTACTTCAGGCCGACGGGCTGGCAGTAGAAGCGATTGTCCGGTTATGCAAGGATTCGTAAATTAGACAGTTTGTTGTGGTCAAATAGGTTTTTGTGTAGCTCGCGTGATAGAATAACAGAGACTGTCATGTTTTCTTTCAAAACACACTCTGAAGACAGTTTTTAATTGATTCGTGTTTTCTTTGGACACCGAATGCTTGTCCACAAGTGACACAACAAACGAAACTGAACAACTTGTAAGGTATTACATTTATTTTAATGAAACGTGTTCCACTTTCTCACTGTCAGAACCGGAGCAAACACTACTCACGTGCATTTTGTCTTCTTGGTGGATAACTGACAGATCAACTGGAAAATATCAACGTTATCACTTCACCCTCCATATTCTAGAAAATTTTACAACAAATTTTATCGTTACAAGGCCATCAACAACGAGCAAAATCTGTACGCCAAAAGTCAGGTCCAACTTAGAGTACATTGTGCTATTTTCACCTTGGATGTGAAAATCATGTTCTCTTGATTAGCGTAACGCTTTAAAAAAACAGACGGGAAGTTCCTTTTGTTTCCTTTTCACTTTTGTCCTGCGAACCCGAATTCTCTTACATGTCCGCTAACACCATCTTATGCTTCGTTAGTAGCTTCGCATGTTGCAACCAAATAATGCTTATACTATTGTATTGTGTCTGTATGTATCCTTTCATTTTTACCATGCTAAAGTGATTTCCCTGAATCAAACATTTCCGGTCGATTGGGCACACGATATTCCCTTGGGGGACAAATCAGAGAACTCACTATTCGGTTGTAAACCGTAACCTGATTCATGTAACATTTTCAACCAGCGTTCATCTGAACAACTATTTCATACGGCAAGCTCATATCAAACTATGTCAGATCTTTTGTTAAAATGCCGTCAGCCCACTGATGTTAATAAAAGTTCGCCTATCTATTGAATAAACAGAACTCTACTACTCCGCTGTGACTATTCAAACATTCAAACGTCTTTTTACTTACGCTTCAGAGAAGCTAAAACATACTCCTTCTCTAATTAACAACTTCGGAAGTTTAGTGTGAAATGAGTTAAATCTGTAAGAGCATTACAAAAGTTTGCCTTACACAGTGTGTGTTTGTTAACTTCACTTCACATTAGCTGCATTGCATGCCTGTTGACTTCGCAGACTTCCTTGTAAATGACTAAGAGCTGAACTCAAAGGCCATGATCGATCTGTCTATGGATACCCCGATTCATTGATGATACTTAGAACATCATACTTTACTAAAACAATTGGACCATAAAGGAATTTCGAACGCTTATCAATTCCTGTATTTTAATTCATACCTTTGTATATCAACCTGGTCTCCCAGATATCTGTTTGACTCGCTTTACCGTCAGATTTCAAGGTAGAGATTACCTGCTTTTTGGAGGACAGAAACAGAACACTTGTGTATTAATATATCTATCATTTAAGTGTGTTGCCTTCGTTCTATCACTATTCACCAAAGACTAACGACCCGTTACAGTCGTCCTCACCATCAAGCTAATTTTTCGTCTTTCCGTCGCATTCAACTTTCAACGGAACTTGTCTTATTCATTTAGGCGTTTTAATAGAAATCCTGTGGGACTTAAACCATCGGTATGCTATTTATGGATGTAGTTAACAGGCTGTACTGCCCAAATGTGCGTCAGTGAAAGACGATTAGGGGCACTCTTGTGGTCGATGACAGTAAGCATTCAAATGACACATTGATTTGTGAATCCAAGTTCACAAAGATGAAAATATCTTTCTGCCATTTTTGAAGACATGGCTAGGAGTCTACGAACGTAAAACAAACCCAATCAAACAATGACTCAACCCAGTCTGCTTTATCGTGTTCACCACCAGCTGCAAATATGCCTACATACCTGATTTATTCTAGTCTGTCACTGTCGGATAAACGTTTTAAGCTACTCACTCGGTTCCCAAACTACAGAGATTGTTCCAACTGCGTTAGAAAAATAGGCTTCTCTTCTCTACCTACACCCGTATGTGGTTAATTATTTTGAATAGTTGTTCACAACCAGGAATCAACTTACTCGCCGAAATTTAAGCATATCATTGTCCTCTATGGACTTCAGCACCCCTTGTGACGTCACTCTTTCAAAACCACTACTATTCATGTTGTTTCCCAGTTTTGTTTCCACAAATACTTCCCTAGTGACTCGTGCCAACGGTTTTTACCTCGGTTGAGCGCAGTTTCAGTATCAACCAATTCCGTAAATCAAGCCAGATACAGTGATAGCTAATTAACTCGGTGTTCGTTCCTTGTTAAATGCAATTGATAACGTCCAGTGTTCAACGGCGAGGCACGATTTCACTATTATGTTGTCAGTCTCCAATTTCATGCTGTTAACAACTTGAGGGTAAGACGGGATTGTACAATACGGTTAACGTTTCTGTTATACTTATAGGTTCGTCACTCTGAATTTTACGACTTTTCTATTCCCTCAAATCTAGTCGTCCGACTTCATCAAGTGGTTTTGTTGTCAATATTTTTCTCGAGTACTTGTCCCAAATTATTCAACTGATTTTCCATTTAACGTAACACAACAAATTGTACTTGTAGCTGCTACGTGAAGTTCTTCCGGCTGTGTTGTCGAACACTACTGTTCAGATGAAACCTACCTATGAAATGTTTGTGGTTTTGCTGGTTCCGCGAAGGAAAAAGAATGTCAAACGCAAAAATTGTTCCATCAGTTAAACTTAGAGGTTTATTCTTTTGCTGTATTGACTGCTCACTTCTAAAAAGTCTGATTATTCCAGCGTTTAAAATTCGACTGTCTGACGACTAAAATGTCGATTAACGTGCCGTAACTTTAAGGTTGAATTTAATTTACCTGGAAAACGCTTGGCTAAAAGTCAGAAGCATACAGGTAATGAATTTCGGTCTTGTTGGATATTTTGTGAAATAAACAGGCTAGAAAGCATTTTATTAGTTACCGTTTATTTCCAGTATGCTTTATTTCAAAACTGAAAATGATTGAATGATTGAATGAGTTAGCATGCAGTATGCTCACATTTAGCTACTGGCGTAAATGCACTAAGCCCTTACCTGGGCCTTAAATAAGAATAATAAATGAGAAGATATCAAAAAGCTGTCGGAACAAAACATTCTGAATTAATAATCGGTATGCAAATGGATTGACTGCATCAAAGTTTGAGGACCAAAAATCCTGATCGATATTCTGCTTGGTCCGTTAATCACACACGCTGTGGGTATCGATTGCCTACTAATTTCAATATCAGATTCAGATAACTGGACTAATGCTATTCTCACTTTGGACTTCAACCAAACTAACAGTTTTCAGGGTTCCAAAATAGTCCATCTAGTTTAGAAAGTGTGCTGACATTGATTGAAACAAGAAGGACACTCGTAAGTTACTTGACGAAATGATTGTCTACCTATCCTAGTTTTAGCACCAGACGCCTACTTTTTGCAGTCAGTGAACTTGACCAAATTCCAGTTGCTTATAACACCCAAGTTACAAAAAATATAATAACATATCTGATCATATCTCCCTCTTAACTGGCCGTCAATTGACGAGACTGTTTAGATTGCTGAACGGTGATGCATTTAGTCATTCTGTTACCGTCTTTTTTGTCTGCTATTCTATTCAAGCCTTATCTGGTGAACAGTGAATCCTTTACTCGGTTAATCTAGACCATCGTCCCGATTTATTTGTTGTGATACCTTCCGACCGAAAGAATCGGTCCCAAAAATGTGTTAAATCCATGGATGTGTAAGTACAGAGTGGGGAAAGATCCTACATCGTGATTGTTTGTCTTTGTGTTGTTTGGAGACTGTGTTACATCGGTCGATTTGCACATATAGAGAGAAAAATGGGTAGTTGAATAAAAGGAACTTTAAACAGTGCTTCTAATATTCAGTCATATCAGGAATGCACGCCGGAACACTCTGAAGCCACATTCCGTCACATACAAACAATTAGTTTTTGATTTCATATATCATCACTGTTAGTTGTCACTCCCATATCTACCGACCTTGTAACCTTTCAGCCCAGTCGATTCAGCTTTGACCGCACAGCTGGCCGTTATGTTCACATACGAATAAATTTAAACCGTAAAGCGGTTCCACTTGCATAATAACATTTCTGTTCCGCACACTAGCTACGAAGATCGACTACTCAAACTTTCACCCAAAGTTGGATGGTGGAAATCTGTTTGTGATTGACCTGATCTGCAGTGGATGTTGTGGTTGAGACCTAAGTCATCCCTGAGATGAAATATGCACCGGTAGGCATCACTACATATGTATAACCCACTCGTGTGAGCCCAGAAACGTTTTCTTCAGGCTCTGGATCTGCCCTAGCCAATCCCCCACCCTGTTAGCCTCTCAAGACCCATTGTTCAAGTGGGGACTTAATTGCAGTGTGACATTGAAATGATTGACCGCATCAACCACACGTCCCCGTTTACTCCCCTAACGATTTTCCCATGAAATGTGAGGTGTAAATGTGATGCATTTAGCCTGATGATGAATCAATGGAAACGAGCTTGTGCGCTACATATTATTTTTCATGACTACTCTGGAAATTTTTACGAGAAGCTGACTCTAAAGTCTATCTGAATGCGAAAGTTGCGATCACATATGAGTGATGGTCAACTTGAAAAAATATATTTACCAATATGGCTAGCCTTCTCGATGAAGGAATTCCCCAGACCCTTTAACTTTTCTGATGCTCTCCTTTAAAATTTCACTGAAGTGCTCCGTTTTGTTACTAGTTCGAGACAGATCTGTACGCTGATATCTAGGGATGAACAAATTACAGACTCGAAAATACGTGAAAAGTTGTCAAAGTGGGAATTTGTACGGGATCGTCCGAAGACGGTCCGAATCATCTGTGGTACATTGGTTGCGATAGCACGGTTTTTGAACACAATTAAGCTGTCTGCCGGTTGACACCCCAGATCTTGTTTGCATTCAGAGGTGATTAGTTTGTTGTCACCTATGTGACAGTGGTCACACTTCTGCTAGTGAATATGCATAAATCACATTTGTTAGCGATTAGCGAGAAGTTGATCTATACTGACCGCTAATTAAAACATTTGAAGTATGGTGTTTCGGTATTTTCCGAACGTTCCACACTTCGCCAACTTTCTGCGTTGTCTTCGTACGGTAATGTCCGTGAACTGACACCTCTACGTAATTCTAAAACAAACAGAATCAACACAAACAAATCTCGGAAGGACCGTTGGGGACCGTTGCAATCAGCGTGCACCCAGTCTAATAATTTTATATTCACTCTGAAGTTGAACCTACATTCGATTAGGTCATAGTCTAGTCACCTCAAGAACGGTTCTTTGAGGCCGTGGTTGTGGAACTTTTGTTGCTGAATCTGTTGATAAACTAAAAAACCATTGCAAAAAATCACAGTGGGTTACATCAATAACAGCTCAAATTTGAAGAATTCTATTCAGAAATCTTAGGTACTGGACAAGCCTTATAACGCACGAATATTTTCTACACAATCAGTCATGTTTTCTAATAACCTTTTAAAAGACGAGTGCTTTAGTCCGGAGAGGCATTCGGTGAGTCTCCCAACGACCTGACGACTATTGATTGCAAGATTTTCAGTCAATACTTAGCTAAGTCTTCTGTTAATCCATATTTAAAGAAAGGTCTACTTGTGAACTCACTTCGGATTATCAGAAAACCGCCCATTGGCAAGAAATTATTAAAAATTATTGTTAGAATTTCTACTAATACGGCTGTGTGGATTTTAAAGACCGTCTGGATTATCGCATCCAAACCGGCTGACTTGTTTGTTTACAAGTTTCCTACTTTGACTCTCTATCGATAAACTTCAACTTATACTGCCCTGTATTAGATCAAACGCCGCTCATGGTCTGCAGTAACACACGCTTACTGACTATCCACAATGTTTACGGCCCTTCTGTTTGCAGTAGCAGGTGCATGTTCGATGTATGTTTGATGTGTATTCGAATCCGTAGAATATATTAAACTTATTTTAGCGGTAGAAAGCAGAAGCTGAGTAACCGAAGCATTAGCCCAATCACGGGCCTTCTATTGATTATCGAGGTCAATGAATAAGGAAAATCAGGCACCAGATAGAGAACTATGGAAACTCTTTAGAACTGTGGCTTGAGTAGTAGGTTCCCAAATTTTTAGGGGACTCCAGACCGAAACACTCGTCTTTCAATGAAACATCACGAAAGGACATGGAAGGCTTTGGTGGTTAACGAAACTGAGTTCTCTGCATCTTCATCTTCATGTTCTTCTCTATTTGTGAGTTGTATATACTAATTATTAGTAACCTCTTATTTATTCAAGTACGCAGGTAATGTGGCATTAGATACCTGGCATCTACCGTCATATTTTCAAAGGCGAAGAAAACCAAAACATGAGTGTTATTTGTGCTATCGTATAAACCACTGTTCTATCGATACCGTAATTACAAGTGGAAAATCAATTACGTTTTAACCATCTTAGCTTTCTAGCCCCTCAACGGTTTTTGTGCTTACACATGTTAGTCACAATAGCTAACGGCCAAACTCTCCGAATACATTGCCAGAAAAAAACTGCTTCCGACCTACAATACTCTGTGTGACGAAATCTTGATCTGTTTCAGATCTTTTCTGTTATTGCCCATCACCAACTGATGTCATCACTTAACGATATCAGATATATAATCTTTGCCATTGTCTACTCTTTTGTAAACCACAACACCTGGTCCGCGAACAGATACCTTGTGACCTCTATAGTCTGGCACTAGACCACCGACCTTCGTGAGATGGTATCATATCAAACCGAAGTATTTCTGATCGATCAGATGAGCTAAGTTGAACGTCGTTTTCGCTGGATGGCCAGAGGTGGTGATAGTTAGTAAAATGTTACCACTCATCCTCGAGGCGAATCGAGGCATTAGACAGTAACCTTTTAAAGACTTTCCAAGCCACCATGTAGAGATGGATATCGCGCCGTTTTGCAATCGGAGAAACAAAACCTGAAAAAGAAAGTGAACAGGAATGAACCACTGCAAAAGGATATGAGATACGCCTACTGCAACTAGATAAAACGAAACCGTTTTCATAGGGCCCAACGATCATTTGACCAAGTACTTTCCAAAGTTAATTTTAGCTTCTAGCATATGAGTCTTCAAGGTGGGTAGTTATTTCAGTTGTTCACACTTAGTTCCACTGTTGACTGAAAAGTACTGATGACAACTAATGATGCGCACGTTGAGACCATACACTTGGATGCCTCGATCGACAAATCCAGGTTTGAACCTCATCTACAAGACAACGATATTCGATTATAACAAAGAGGTGGTTATTCATTTAGAGTATCCTTGACTTTACTGGTCTATGTAGGTTTAGTCTTATGTGGGATAGCAACTAAGAGGGAGAATAACAAAAAATGGTCCTTAAAAACGCAATGGCTGTTAAAGTCTGTCAAAATATACCGAAAAATTTCTGATGGTTGGGAACAGTGGTGGTGTTGTTTGTAGCTCGGGATGATGGTTTTGGTATTGATATGTTCGTCGAGCTTGGCATTTAGGTTGCAAACACTCACGCATTGATGATGTCACCTCGCTTGGTGATGAAACGTTTGCAACCTAAATGCCAAGCTCAACGAACATATCAATACCAATACCGAAAAATTATTTGTAACACGTAGCCAGCAACACATGTAGATTAACATAGCAAAGACTGAAAGCAAAACCACACGTCTGTTAATGATAAGCACAAGCGTGGGTTCAAACATCGCCTTGGCTACTTTCAGAATCAGAATTTAAACCAACTGAACATGTTTTTTCCATCATTCATGTCGCATTGTTAACTAAGTTGGTAACACTGTAGCTTTTCCTTGGCTAGAAAGTGCATCCATTAAAGCATAGAAGAAAAGGCTTCAACATTGGGTTCGGCTTATGGTTAAAACCCTAATCAGACAAACAAGGCTGTTATCAGTGGTAATCAGTGAATATCAAGAACTGTTCTGAGCAGGGCAATCGACCATGAATGAAACGACATTGTTTGATTGTTCTGAATACGGTATTCAGAGAGAGCGAATTTTGCTATGCAATATGTAGCCTGGATATAGTTACTATAGACCTTTCAACATGTTACGTAAATTTGGGCTGAGTATCAGGTGAAAATTTCACAGTGCTATCGGACTATTGTGTCTGTACGCGTATCGATCGATAACATGTTCAAACTCTAACAGGCACCGCGGTGACAGAGGTTCTTCGATGACATTAAAAAAATCGATTTTTAATGTTTTCGCCCACTCAACTGATGGTCTTGGCCACACCAATCACATTCAGGAAGAATCACGGTTACCGGTAACATAGGGCTTGGATCACAACGTGAACGAAATTTGACACGTAAGGACACCAGCTAATCTGGTTCTGGCTTACACATAAAAGACGGTTTTAGATAAGTAAGTGAATTCTGTTTGATGTTTTCATGCTCACAAAGTCATACCTGTCCTACATCATCTGTCTTATCTTCTTACAAACACTAAGTGAAATTAAAGGTCACATTCTAGCTTGCTGAATAGGTTCACCATTACTCGGTTCTAGCGACACAACAGCGCGAGAACCGAACAGCTTATTTCTTAGCCACAAGGGCTAAGGTGTGTGCTATGCTGTTTATTTTCACTTACCCAGCTTGTTGCCAGAGCTATACAGACATTTATGAATGCTGTACTAGTTTCCTTTCCGCAAAACTGTTTGTCATGCATAACGTAAAATGTAAGCCAGTGGCGGTTACACCATTCTAGGTCTTTTCTACATCTGCAAACCCACACGTCATCAGAAGATAAAACGCACATGTTAGAAGTAAATATGTCAGACTGTCACACTTGTGCAACGTAACGGGGAAGCAAAAGATGTTTATCTTGACCAAATTTTGTTCACCAGTACTACTTCGACAATCTAAGACTAAGTTAGTCAAAACAGCGGAATAAACAATGTGCTAAGTATTAACATTTCATTTACGCTTGTCACTCGCGTACACAGAGTCACTGATTCACTGTGTCTGACCACCGAGTGGGAACAAAGAAATTATATCTGCCCCATATTACTAATGAAAGAGTCAATTCTGAGTCAGTGGCGCTAATTGCATCAGAACCAAGTTTCGTATTGTAACTCGGTTGAAACGAATTCACTACAACCTCTGTGAATGCGAAATCGAATTCGGGTGTCAGCCGTGCAACATCACACTTCGTCGGTCAAATAAATGATTTGTTCGTCTAGCCGGAACAAGGATATATAGCTGTTATCCTTAATTTTTGGTTGTATGAAACATTAAGTTATACTGATAAACAGATCGAAAATAACACAACGTTACGAGCAAGTTGTAATACTCTACGTTTCAACCACCTCGGGTGGCCATTCTCAGGAGTGTTGTAATCGAAATCGATTTCGCCACGTCTGCAGACAAGCCGGCAGACTAAGTGGAAATCAGGACGGTTCATGAGCCGCTAACAGCAATTTGAGAAACGACTCAGCGCCGGGAATTAACGGCTGTAGTGCAGCAGCTTTACAGGTAAAAGTCGAAACCGATGTTGGCTTCCCACGTAAGTCATTACCAAGATGATCGCTACTAAGGAATAACTGCAGAGGAACACGATTTTGGAAGCCACTGAAGGCCACTGATGAATATCTATCGTTTATAATTGGCTTTTATAAAACTTTCCTTGCGGTCGTAGGTTACAATGGTCTTCTACATTAATTCATTCTGTTAGTAAGATTGTCAATTATACATGTTTACTTTCCTTTGTAGGAAAGCAGCGGAATCAAATCTCACCCGTATGCATTTGATGAAAACGACGAAATTCAGGTATTGACCATTTCCCCAGATTTACGACACATCACCCGTTGTCGAGTGCCATACTGTTGTCAACCGATTAAAGTGTCTGGAAAAACTAATATGTTTCTAATTTCTTGGTCACTGACAACTCGTAGATCAGGAAGTTTATCGGATTATGAAACTTTCCCAATATCTTCAGAATAAAAGAGGAGCAGGGCCACACATTTTATGAGTGCGTTACAGTCAGTCAAGTGTAAACTTTGGCCTGACCATTTGTTGGAAGATATCAGTCAATGCCAGGTGAACTGGGCAGCTCATACCATGAGGAAATGCGAAGCAGAATTTCGCTTCAATTTGTTCTGCATGGTTTATTTATTGCTCGAAAGGATTTTCTATCAGAAGACTGGTCCAGAATAAACAACTGAAATCGTAAATGCTCGATAAACAAATTAACGTAACAAATAGCACGTCAGCAACAAAGTTTCTTTTTTGCAATGACAGTCACGTCCTCGAGGACTTCGATCACACATCAGCACACTCGAGCAATTTCAGTAGATATTTCACTTAAATGCCTAACAATGTCGTGATTTAAATAGACAGATTAATGTTGTCCCCACCTGCGAGTAAATGACAGTGAGTACAAGCATAAGATGAGGAATTTGATGTTAACGGTGTACGTGTACCAACTCGGATTCACTGCAGGGTTATACGCTAACAAGATTATGGATGCACACCTTTTCGTCACGGCTTCATGATGTGGTTGGCTGACGTCTATTTTAAAGGTGCAGTGTATAGGAATACCAGTTGTAACCTACGTCAGAGGGTCCGGACGATTTTTGGAAGGCACCAATCCATTCTTTCCACGCAACCTCACAAATGCAGAGACCACCCTTATCTGAAAATTATTTTCGACGGCACTGAGCAGGATCTAGTTTTTTCATCATTGCTAGATAACAGATGGACCATCCGTAGTAAGTCGTTCACACTAGAGAATACCATGATCATCTACTCACTTGACCACGTTATATGAGGCACTGGTCGTTGTAGAATGGCTTGACAGTAAGCAGCTCCTGGTGAGGGTCGCCACTTATCTAACAGCAACTGAGTCTTATGAAAGTATTTTAAAATTTCCGCCTCGGCAACTGCCTTACTAGCAAATCCAGCTTTGTCTTAATTGTACATTTCTGCTTCGTACATGGCGGTAATAATTTCTTGGTTGTTGCCCAAATTCAATTGTCAAACTAACTTCATTAAAAAGTTTATGGCTGTTTTCTCGGACTTACTTTCACACGCCCTTCAATAATGATCCGGCTGATTTAAAAAAAAACACAACTATCAATCCTTGCTCCCCAATAAACTGCTGACATTTTACACATACATTTAGACGCCTTCAACTCCTTAGGATGCCCGCTACTGTTCGAGCTGCTGCAAAGACCAACAGATATAATATGTAAACGAGAGGACAGTGCTTGTCAATCTCGACAGCAGGTTGTTATACATGGCAGTCTTCAGATGTTACGTACTTCCTTCATTCTCATACGGATGTAACAGCCCCACAACGTGTTTCATTTCTAGTGTGTACACTCCATAAAAGTAAACAACAAACATCCGTTGTTGAAAACAAGTTTGCACGAATCCCTGATCCGAAAGCTATTGGGCGAGTTACCTGTACTGTTTATCTTGCTAAAACATGGTCCTTTACTGCTTTACACAATGCTTTATTCTTCGTAAGCGTTTATTTCCTTTAGTTGTTCATTTCATTCACCACAAATGAAACTTGCCAGAACAAAAAAGCTACAGAAAAGCAAAATACACTTAAGTTTTCAAAAGTATCAGATTGTTAGACAGAAAGTAATGCGGCATACTCTTGCAATGACTATTAATAAAGCAGATCGGCCCACTACTTAATTCGTACGCAAGAGAGACTGGTCAACGTTTAAAATACTACCGATACTCGATATGTCAAGAATAAGAGTAGTACTTAGATACTGTAGGTTAATGAAGGACAGGAAGGTGTGGTATTCAGTGTCTGCAACGATGTGACAAAAGTCGCGAATTGGTTCATCAAAGAATACCATCTTTTGTGCTCAGCGTTTAAAAAATTCCGTGGTCGAAATTCTTTTCGAAACCGTTATGTAAGTCCAGTAAGTGTAGTTGACTCTGGTTAAAGTTGAAGTTAGGTTGAGTAATTCGCATTGTTTGACTAATTACATCACTACCCATAACTATAAATTGTATGCACATGTCTTCTCCTGCTTAACATCTCTGTCATCCTGTCAGTACAAGAACCCGACACACCATTAGAAAAGTAAGCAGAAACGGTGGGCAAGGTTCCTCGCTGTTTCTTCAAGCGTTCCATCAGCTGTATGCATGACCGTTCCTCTCACGCCGATCCACAACAAGGTACACTTGTTAACCACCAACGTCAAGTATCTCAGCTAAATCCCACTGTGAGTAACTTGTGAATGGCCTCATCTTCTCTCTCGCGACCCCCTATATCTAAAGCACAAACCCCTAACATCTGTTCCTATCACAGACGTTCCGGTGACAACGTCCGCAAATGCGCACAGCCACGTGCATATCCCGGCCACTTTCCAAGGGCAATACAAACCAGGGAAACGACCTGGCCAGACCAACATTCGTTTATTCTATGCCCACGATAACTCCACTGGACTTCGTTTCCTCATTGATATCGGTGCAGAGGTCAGCGTTATACCCTCAGGTGAAATTAAACGCGATCTCAAACTGGTGGAGTACACCCTACAGGCGGTCAACAATGCCACAATCGTGACCTGTGACCAACATCTCTTGACTGGCGACCTCTGAGTGTGTCGAAGTTTCCCATGGAATTTTATCATTACCGATGTCCATCACCCAACTGTCGGCGTTGATCTTTTCATGAAGTACGGTCTGGTTGTTGACCTCAGCCACCAGAAACTTGTAGACAGTATCATTACCTTATGCGTTCAGAGTAAAACCATCAACATCAACTCTATCGAACTTTGAACGACTTTACCGGAGGTCAACCAATATGCGATGCTGTTGAAGCAATTTCCGGAAATCTACTAACCTACACCTAATACCAAGGTGTCGAAACACGATGATGCCCATCACATCATTACCATGGGACCACTCAAACCCGCACGTCCACGTCGACTGCCTCCTGAGAAGCCGAAGATCGTTAAGACAGAATTTTCGGACACGCTACGTCTAGGAACGATCTGTCTCTCGAACGGCCTATAGTCATCGCCCGCAAGAAGACTGCGGGAGAGTGGAGACCATGAGTGACTACGGAACGTCGAACAACGCCATCGTGTCGGACCGTTATCCCGTTCCGTATATTCACGTCTTTTCCACTGACCTTTTATGGGAAGTAGATCTTTTTCAAAATAGATCTGATCAAGGCATATCATCAGACCCCTGTGGCTGCCAATGACATTGATAAAACAACGTTCACAACCCAGTTTGGCCTACTAGAATTTATTGGTATGCCTTCTGGTCTCAGAAACGCCACCCAAAAATTTCATCGCTTCATGGACCAAGTTTTACGCGGACCAGAACTTGTGTTTGTCTATAATGACGACACTCGCAATCAGCAATACTGTGCAACAGCATCTAACTCACTTAAAGTTTGGTTTAGAACGTTTAAACCACCAAGGTGCCATCTTAAACACAATCAAGTGTGTTTTTGGCGCTTCTTCCATCGACCTTCTCGATCGTCGTTTGACAAAGACGGCATGAGACTGTTGACGGAGAAAGCCAACGCAATTTCTGATTATCCATTGCCGCAGTCTATAAAAACCCTAGAATTCTGGAGATTGCCAGTAATTATCGTCATTCTCTCCCTCACTTGTTCTAACATGCTGAAAACCTTGACTGATTTGTTGCAAGACAACCCGAAAAAAATCATACACGTCAAGTAGGCCCTGGCGAACGCTACATCCTTCGGCTATCTGAGCGCTGACGAATATGCATGGTTGATTCCGAAGACCAATGCATCTCAGTCTCCATCGGCACAGTTCAGCAGCAAGTCGTCGGCGATGAAGTCCAACCGATATCCCTTTTCTCCAGGAAGCTACATCCTGACAAGAGGAGGTACAGTACCTTCGATAAAGAACTGACTATCTACCTCACTGTCAAACATTTCCGACATGTGTTAGAAGGAAGTTAGTTTAACATCCCCACTGAACAAAAGCCGCTAACAAACTTTGAGCACTCCTCAAAACAGGTAGTTTACGAGAGAAACCCCTCACTCAGACTTTCTCTCTCAGTTCACGAAGGGCATCCGTTACAACGATGGTCCAAACAACCTGGTCACAGACGCTTTTTCCCACGTGAATATTCATCATTTATCCGCATCTCCCTTCGCTTCGGAGATCATGGCGGCGGCTCAACAAAACGATGCGGAATTCAATCACCTACGTTTTCACTCGTCTCTGAAATCCGTCCATCTACCACTCCTGCACTGCAACTCACAAATTCACTGTGATATCTCGACCTGTAAACCTCGACCTTATGTTCCCTACAACTACCGGCGAAATACTTTCGGCCATTTTCACTCTATCTTCCACCCTAGCATCCGCCCCACTGTCTAGTTGATTGGTGACTGTTTCGTCCTGCCGAACATGCGTAAGGATCTATGCAAATGGGTCATACACTGTCTGGTCTGTCAGCAAAGTAAGGTACACCGCCACACCATCACCTTAACTGACACTTTCAGTGTACCAGAAGCCCGCTTCAAACACATTCACACTGGCAGTAGGCCCACTTCCACCTTCGAGCGGCTTTATTCATTCATTGAATTGCATTGATCGTTTCGCAAGCTGGCCTCAAACAAGGCCCATACGCGACATCTCGGCCAAAAACATTATATGGACGTTCGGTATACTTGCTTCCGTCACTATGGATCACAGTTTTCAATTCACATCTTGATCTGCAAAACTTACTCGGCTGTGCACACTTCCGAACAACCGCCTAACACCCATCGTGGAATGGCTTAGTGGAACCTTTCCATCGTCAGATTAATGCCACTAACTTTTCTACGACGTCTGGATTGAACTGGTCAGAAAATTTACTACTCATTTTGCTCGACACCCACAACAGCGTCAAGGATGACATCGGCTGCATTCCAGCTGAAATTATCTAGGCAGCACCTTAAGCCTGCCAGGTGAAATTTTTACTGATCCCGGAACCACTGTTCAGATAGACCCAGCATCCTACGTCTGAAACTGTACATGTGTAAGTTAGAGTCCACCCCGACCAGGATCACCCCGAAACAGACTCAGGTACACGAAGACCTGCGTACTTGGCCCTTCGTGTTTATCAGAGATGACGCACAAAAGAATTCGCTTCAACCAACCTATGGCAGTCCGTTCAAAATGCTTAAACACAAATACAAGTATTGCTTCATCAACCATAACGGTTCTCATGAATCGGTAAGCGTCGATCGCTTAAAAGTGGTCTACGTGGATCCCTCTGACTTGCTTGCTCATCCTCCGGCCATGACTGCCCCATGTCTTTCGAACGACTCTACTCCCCAATCTCCACAAGCAGCTTTGGAATCCACTACACCCGCTGATGATGTACAGTTATTTCACGCTTACATTGGGAAACCACGTGACTGTTGATGCTTTTGATAAAGAATTAGTAATGGGGCGAAAAGATTCAACGCTTGTTAGTTTAAAAGAACACACGTGGCTCCGTATAAGTTGGTTTCCTTACCTCCTCCATGGCTAGGAACACTGCACTACTTCATACACTGGTGATCCAGACCCATCCGTCAGTAGTGTAAGTTTTGACGCGCAGCAGGTAACATTTACATAAATAACGCCGAGTTAGCTGATACACTTATTTTTCAGATGTACGTATAAGTCATTGGGCTCTTGGATATTGTAGAGTTCTAAGTAGAACGTCAGCTGTCTCCTAGCGAGACGATCGTTCGGGCTGATCAATGCTTACCTGAAAGTTGTGGAGCGTTCAAATGTGATAATCCGGTCGTACCTAATGTGAGATCAGTGGCGCACCGGTCAACACAGCTGCCTCATAAAAGCGTGACCGGAGTTCAAATCATGGCCACGGCCAGGATATGCACTACTGGTGAGCTTTAGTGAGAGCGAAACGCGAGTCTAATGCTTCGTTTCGAAAGAGGCTGGCCGGAAAGTCTATCTGAATGTGGAGGCTGCTATCAAATGTGAGTGATGTTTAACTTGAAATTATCCAAATACCCGATTACTCACTATTATTGTAGAGTTGCCTTTGTATCACCAAAGTTACAAAACGTAAAAAATATGGGGTGTTGCTGAGTTGCCAAAATCTTTAGAGTGAGATTATGATCTGATGATTACTTAAGCATCTCATGTCAAATGTCAGCTGCTCGCCGCGGAATGTCCATTATTTCAAAACTAAGTTGATTTGATTAAGCATTACAACCAGTCTCCATAAAAATATATCTTTGCCTGTTTTATTCAGTGATTTTTTTGAAATGCAATACCACCATTTTCCGTATTGATATGTTCGCCGAGTTTGGCATTTAGATTGCGAACGTTTCATCACCAGGCGAGGTGACATCATCAGTGCGTAAGTGTTTCATCATCTCGAGCTACAAACAACACCACCACTGTTCCCAATCATCAGAAACCACCATTTTCATATTCCAATACTGTGATAAACGTGTTCACCTTGTGGATTCTATCAGACTTCTGTTCATCCAACAATCCACCACATTAAGACACCTGTCTGGTTGAACAAAACAAATAATCTCGCTTGTGTTCATGAGGTGTTCGAGTTCATGCTCAGCTAGTGAAACTAGTCACGTTTTTATCCTTCATTAACCAAAAGTGATTTATTGAAGCCGGCTTTCCATAGTCCAGACACATTTAGCCTGAGATTCTCGATCAGATCAGCTTGGAAAATTCCACAAATAACT
The DNA here is from genome assembly GCA_008508345.1 of Paragonimus westermani. Classification (NCBI taxonomy): domain Eukaryota; kingdom Metazoa; phylum Platyhelminthes; class Trematoda; order Plagiorchiida; family Troglotrematidae; genus Paragonimus; species Paragonimus westermani. The sequence continues at coordinate 199,432 of QNGE01000834.1, forward strand.
ATATAGCGGGACAGTTTTAGAGTTCGATTAGCATGCGGTTCACATGTGATGAAACTTAATATCTTGTAGAATCCTTTTTACAATAGGTTCACTTCATGCACAAGGGTGCATTTGATTTCCACTGTCTTTGTAGCAATTTGTTTCAGGAAAGCAGATATTTTACACAGCTGGTCACAAGGCACGCCGCCAATGAATTTGTATGACAGTACGAGTTCCCACTGCTCAATGGTTCTTGTAAAAGCAGCCAGTTCGTTAACTTAAGTTGTCCAGTGCTGATGTGCTTTCGAAAAGTATGGTCTAGTGTTCGCTAAGACCTTTCTTAATCTCAACACTCTAATCCTATTTTGAGTTGAACCGCCATCCATCACATGAAACGGATCCGGTTCGCAAGATTGAACGCATCATCCAGATGACGAATGAGCTGAAACACCGGATCCGTGGTTGACTGTCAGTGCGCATCATGTCGTATAAGAACCAAGATGACAAGCTACGGTCCATTTTGAGAGGATAAGTCAAGATCTTGGGTTGGCAAACTGTTGAAATGTTCATATCTCACACTGAGATAGCCTAATAGTCCTGAGATGAGTAATTCAAAATACAAAAGACAAAAACCAAAAACACTTTAATAAAAAGTGGACTGGTACTACCCGTCGTTAACTGGAACGAAAAACATCATTTTTCAAAACTGACGAGTTATAACAACAAAAAACTACATACAATGATTCCTTTCTATAGTGGCAGGCTGAAAAAGCCACAGGACTGTAAAAGTTGCAGTCACTGTGAGTGTCGTTCACCTTACATCAAACAAAACCTCATGCGGTCTATCAGTAGTTCAACCTGGAATCAAATCAACACTCTGGTTAAGTACTGCATTGGCAACTATCATGAAGAGTTAAAACCTCAGCATTTAATTGGTGTACTCAAAGTGTCACGGTGGACTCTCACGTCAACTTCCTAGACAATCTTAATGTTCGTTCATAGCCGATCACTCAAGCTGTTCATCATAGTCACGGGTAAGTATGGAAACTCGGTGTCTCACAGGGTACGTTTTGGTTCAACTCCATGTCTACATTTCATAATGATGCCAAAAAAGGACCCAACCAAAACTGGACAACACGTGAGAGAAATTGCACTATGGTAGATCAAACATGATTCAAAATGGTTGTCAACGAAGTGTCTACATTGACTGTCTGTCATGATTTAATGGGGCAACACTGCAAACTTGACGGTGACAGTTTTATAGCAGTGTGAGTAAACATAGTTGCTCTAATATACTAATTGGTGTAACTTACGAACGACAGGACACTCACAAGCTCTCGCCTACATGCGCCTCATTCGCAGGTCGTCACATAATGAAACCAATTGATTAACTCGTCCGGTATGAAGCGACTTTGGTTAGGCCGATGGGCTGGCACAAACACGCTTCGGTTTCTGAAGCAAATGTGAGCGACTTTTCAATCACAGTTCATGTCAATCTTCTGAGCCCATCCATGGACAAAGCTGGCCGTACAACGTAGGTCCCATAGTAGACATCGGGAAACACTCAACCTTGGTCTTGTTTTCCTCTGTATTTTCCAACGATCAGCATGATGATGGACTCAAGTAATTACGTGTTCTTAGTGCCTACGCTTGCGACGGTTGGGCTATCGTAGCACTGTCCTACCGGTTAAGTCAAAATCTTTTGTTCAGTGTTTTAGCTTTGGACTCACAAAACCCTTCACCACTTTACCCACTGAAAAGGTTGCATCTTGAAGCATAAAAAATGAGTGAAATATAACTGGAAAACCTGCGGTATTCATGAAGACAGTCTGTGAAAACGTGGAGTCCAACGTAAATCGTAACCTGTGGTTCTATCAAATTCAGACTGGTAGTGTACTGTGTATTCACAAATCAAAGGAATACAAAAAAGCTATGCATCAACTAAGCTTTCATTCGGGCATGCAGGTCGATAAACAGAGGATCAGCGGTTTGGCGAATGGGTACTTCTGTTCAACATATGAAGTTTGTCAGTCCGAAACTTTTTCACAGTACCTCTGAACAAGTGCAAAACCGAGTATACAAGGTTTCAGTTTGAGAATGTGCAAAATGAAGCACTTTTCATCTCTACTTAGAGTCTTTGTTACTGTATTTAGTCAGTATTTGTCCAGACCAACCATCGCACGCGAGTCAACCATTAATAATAAGGTAAGTTACAAAGCAGTGTGTACCGTTGGTACGTGGATGCTCAACTTCAGACCTATGCTTTCAACTGGTTTTGACCGCGTTTAGGTAATTCAGGCCAAAGCAGCAGCAAGGTTTAACTGTGTCTGTCCTGTCCTCAAGGTACGAATCAATCCTCTCATGCATTCAGCTGAATCCCATCGAAGTTAATTTAAGCGAACCGATTATGTGTCAAAATTAGCATACCAGCCTTTCATGACACCAGTTTCTGTAAGCTACATCGAACAGGGAAATGCATGGTTTATCCTGTTCAGTGAGGTACCGAAAACAGGTGTAAAACTCCTTCTCAAGAATGACAGTTTCCTTGGTTGATCCTCAATGTGTTTTAATCTAACCATCTGAGTGCATGTGTGATCCCTGTGCCGAATAAATCGCAGTATATGCCCAATCGGTGCCAGCACTGTGAACTAAATTTCGACCAAATCGTGAGCGCATTTGTTGCTCTAGTTTGAGAAAAAGTCACTTAAGCGGCAGCTTTAATCAGAATCGAAAAGACAACGCACTTGAACTTGATTTAAACGGTGAACGCTGCTTGAAATAAAATGATCCCCTTCACTTAAGTGGTCTTTGTTGAACACATGGTTTTCTGCGTGTGCGGAGCATCACAACTTAAATCCAAATGACCTCTGATTGCAAACCGGATGGACGTAATGTCCTCTTCCGGTGTGCCTTCCACACATGTAAATGGGTGAAATATCACTTAAACAGTTGAGAAGTGGGTGTTAGATTTGAAGGTAAAATTAGGAATATGAAGGCGAGATAGTCACGTTTAATGTTTCTGCACTGCCAAGCTTCAGAAAACATTTAGGACAACTAGTTGGACTGAATGCTGCTGGAAGATTGAAAGAGTGGCACTTAAACTTGGACACACTCTTGTGTCGTTTACTGAAGAAAACTGGAATGATTTAGTGCAGTGTTGTCTGTTTCCGAAAAGAGAGATTCTAAAAGTCGCAAAGATTTCAAGTTGTTGTTTGAATCTAGAATAAATGTAGAGCTGGACTTTTTATTTTCTGGCCGAATGCAGTAACAACCAGAGTTTTCATGTCATTCATCCTAAATGATAAAAGTTTGCCCGAATTATCATGACACTTATTGGAAACTACAAAATCATCATGATACTTTTGAATGTCGGCTTGACAATAGTTTTAAATTCAAAATACCTGACATTAGCACAACAAAATTGTCGAATAAGACAGGCAGTTAACGATCAGGTTTGACCGACTTCAGACAAGACAGAAAAAGGTTGAACAATCTTGGATAATTTAACGCATAAGCTTAAGATTATGCATTCATGCAGACAGTAACTGACTTCATCTAAATCAAGTCAAATTTTCTTACTTCTGTAGTGGATTATTTCATTCGGTGTTTCCAACTCAAGCTTTTGAACTGCCTGTAGCTAAAGCTTAATTAAGATTGTACGGTAAAGTATGCTTGATATGCTTCTGAAGTAGAAGTGATCTCCTTAGTCAACCGGTAAATTTTATCGACCCGGAATCCTTCAGTAAGCAGCTTGGCGTAAGGTTTGGCTGTTCATTATATTCATTCACCTTTGGTTGACGTATTACAGGGTACTTCTAAAATGATAAGAGAATTGTGTCATTAATTCGCTTGTTTAATGTTAGTACACAAATAATAAATCTGTCTACATAGATTCTCGTAACTGAAAATGAAAAGGTACTCCATTCGAAAGTAGACGAAAATGGGATTGCGTAAAGTTTAATTCGTATCAGATGTGGTGTGGTGTTACTTCACATCTATATACAAACGGTTTTCAGCCTAATTTCATTTGACTTCGGAGAAACAATCTTGGTGAAATTGTGGTGCATAATTATCGATCAGAAATCTTACAAAGGTAGTCTTATTGCTATTAGTATCAAGTAGGATTTTGCCAACGATTCAGTAACCCCATTAATTCATCTTTCAATAGAGTCAAAGATTTTCTGTTAAAAACGTTGAACACGGAATCTCGCACTCAGTATATGAGTTCAGTGTCAGGAGTGAAACCCCACTACACGCTCCAATAGACTGTAAGATTAGTGCTGACGAGTTCCATCGTATTCGGAGTGTGATCAAGATTCTGCTGGCAAGGTTGTCTCGTATTACTTAGAGAGTTCGTTTTATGTTGCACGTTGATAAGGTCACCCTTTGCGCATCAACAAGCAGTTGATGGGTATTTAACTCTGATTACCTTCCGACTAAGTCAAAGGTATGTGGTGCAGATTGATGGTAGACATTGACCTGGTAACGTTCCAAAATCGACATGCTATAAACCTCTGGATCTACGCAGCGTTGCAAAAGATATATTGGTATACATATGTGTATTTATACATATATTTGTTTGGTCAAGTTCATCGGCACTCAAGAACTGTTCACAGGATATTTAACAAGTGGAGTGCTAAGGTCATACGGATCAAGGATTCGTTCAAGGCGAAAAATGCCATGGTTTACTCGTGTAGATTAACGGTTGTTTGCGAAAAGGATTCGCTGCAAAACTGAACGTCCTTAATACATTTTTCAGCTCTTTTGGGCATACTTTACTGAAGGGGCCAACTCATCTATGATGAGCAGACTGACGTGAAAATACCTCCAAAGTAAACATAATACTTTTTATCTCTTGTTACTAACGCACGCGTATTCAATAAAATAAAACCGGATAACAGATTGGGAATAACACAACGTTACGAGCAAGTTGTAATACTCTACGTTTCAACCAGCTCGGGTTGCCTTCCTCAGGAGTGTTGTAATCGAAATCAATGTGATTTGATGCGGATATCTTAAAACCGGATAACGTTTACATCGACAAATTTTTACTGGTCACCTATTGTACCTGTTAGTTGTACTCAAAACTCCTTATGTCGGACACTGATGTTCAATTAAAATTCACTACAAGTGAACTGAATGGCATACAACGTGGGTTCATGCTCACTGTCATTATATGTATAGCCCAGAGAATTGGACAGCTTACTGATCATTAGCTTTACATTTTACGAAAGTCAATTAAATCCCAATAGTACTGAGTGGAGTTTCAGTTTTGTGCCATCAAGGTGAGGTTCGGAGAATGTGTTGGTTGATCGGATGCTCTTACTTCGGTGTCAAGTTGATCAACAACAGAAAACATCAAAGGGGTTTACTGCTCGCTTAGTTCGTAGAACTAAGATAGAATGTGCGTTCTTTTCGGCCCCCAGTACAATATTAGGCAATAAATCTTTTGGTTAGAAACTGGAGGTATTTTAGGCGCCTTGCACGGTTCCGCACATACGTTAGAAAAGAGCGGTATGACTAGCCGGTGGGGGATTTAAAATAGTCATTAATTTAACGTTTTTTCATATCTAACGGATACGTTTACTACTAATACTTGAAAAGTTAAATTTACTGAGTTTTGGTTTGTACGGGCAATGTCCTGAAGGATCAGCAGACACTTGCTATCGTTATCGAGAAATAAACCAATCAAAACTATCGACACAAAAGAAAATAAAACTCCCAGCACTGGTTAATATCGCAGTCCGCAACGACTTTTTCGTAAAACTTGCCGGGAAAGAGGCTGCTAAACATTGTGAAGACTGAGAAACCCGTAACTTGTAGGTACCCGTCAGTGTACTAGGTGCACTCGTTTAAGCGGAACTGCCGGACGATTCTAAATGGTTTTATCCATTTCTCGTAGTACTGTGGTTGTAAGATTGTTAAGCGAAAATTCCGCACTGACAACCTACCATCTCTCATGCGCTTGCGTTTTAACATTGCCTCCGAATCAACATGAACTGCGTGAAGTCCCGCCTGATTCGACCGGTTTGCTCATACTATCTATTGTCTTCTGCTCAAATAAAACCCACCACTGATAACCCAATCGATTTATTGGACTACTAGTAACCAATTTGCTTTGTAGTTTTACCCTTCTCCATACCTGTACTGAGATATTTTAGTCAACAAGGGAGTAAGTATTTCTCCAATTGCTATTTTTGGGAGAGTTTCACAAAATCAAAAGTATGTAGGTTGATTGTTTGGTTTATATGTCAAGAAGCTGTTTGCTCTTAACGGAGTAGAGACTTGAAAATGTTGACTATTTTTGTTTGACACTTCCTCATCAGTTAAAGAAATGGTCAAGTTGAGTCGGATCAAATCGTAGGAGTTGGTAGCTAGTATAGCGATCACGTTTTTCTAAACACAGCTAAACGTCTACAACTCATCACTGCCGGTGTCATCTTCCAGTAGAACCAAAGGACGGAACTGTTCTAACCGGTAGCTACACCTCCCATACACAAAGCAATGACTGTGTGGTGAGAATCAACAGCTAAGCAAAAACAAGTATGAAGTGATTGGGAAATGGTTAGCGAAAGATACAAATTGAAATATGAACTTATTCTATTTACTACCACTGGTCGTAAGCGAGTGACCGCAGTGAGACTCAAAACAAGAGAGTGTAATGAAATAATGAATAGGCAAACCCATCCGGGTAATTAGTGATATCTACAAACAAACTCATAGCAAGTGGGTCTAACGCTCCATATTTCCTGTGCATGTAGTTGAAGCCTTTCAATTGGACCACTAGAGCGTTTTGTACACATTCGAGAGAATAGCAAGCGAGTATGAAGTGATGATTTTGTGACCTGTATTTGACAATCACTTTACAACACAGGACTGAAGTAATCTGGGCATCCAATCGTATTGTGTTCCATTGATGTGGATGATTGAAGTCAACTGCAGTTAAACGAATGCACATCTTTGCAACCTTGAACGAATGATAACGTTTAAGGATGCACACCGCTGAGTGTATTCAAGGGTCAAACTCTTACTCAGCTGAAGTTAGAAGTTAAAAAGTCTAACGGAATAATAATGTGGAATAGCTACTGCGCAAATCTATGTTTCGATAAGTATCGGTCGTAGTAAGAGTGACCATATTAATTGCTATGGCTTGACACCTCACTTATGACCTGGATGACTACACTCGACAGCAAACTGATCACTTCAGACAGCCACGGTCACAAACACTGGACGTAGAAAGGTTGCCGTTGTTGTCGTGTTGTGATATTCACCCTACAACAAACAGCTCACAGTTGTTTTGTTCTGGATTGCACCCATTAGGTGCACCTATTGGTTAGAAGGTTTGGACCTGCAACATTTATGCTCTGATATTTGGTCAACTAAACCCGATACACAACGAGAGGACCAAGTAACCAACACTGGTGCAAAGCACACAAGCACAAAGAGTTTCGGATGTCCGAAATCATCAAACAGAAAACCTCATTGGTACTCTAAGACCGCCGCTTGCTTTGTTCTTTGTAACATTTGTAGCCATGCATTTACATAAGCTGCCTCAAGCGTGACATTGTTAAATCAATAGTTTCTTGGCTTGAAGTATTCAGATGTATTACACTATCCGTTTGTTGCCTGATGAGATTAGGAACCACTTGAATACTCCGTTTAGGGGGACGATCACAATGGATATCTCACTAATGTAGATGTTGTACACAAAATCCATCAATAAGATTGCAGTATACAATGGGGCACGATGAATCCATTCCCTTCGATCATTTATATTCCAACGCTGGGTGTGCAATATACTATTGGAATGATTGCTGCACTAGCCGTGACTAAATAGATTAAACTTTAAACTGTTTGTTAGCAAGTAGTAAACAATAAACACATTCTCACGTGTATTAACTACTATAAACATTTGGTAAACATTACCGTAAAATGAGTGTTATATTACGTTCATTCACACTGTCATTTTACACGGACAGATGAAAACCGTTTTTCTTCCCTTAAGTGTCCTTGATGCAGACTTGCTGAAACAAGTTCCTTTCATTAAAACGAGCACACGTGTTTCATGTACGTTAGTTCAAATTTTCCCTCTCTTCATTCCCATCTGTTCGGATCAATTTGTATTATATACATATTTACCAGCAAAATGTTCACCTATGATTAAAACCAAAAAATTATATGGGTGTATACCAACGTCTGATGATATGTCGATCATTTCCCACATGTTGTGAACAGATTTCACTGCTCTGTTAAGATGAAATAAGACCTGTATTGCAGATTGGTACAAAATCATACCATAGGTTGTTGTTAGCTTTAAATATCCATAGATGACTGAGTAGGCGGTCCACCACACGATCAGCTTCTACCAGAACCGGTCATGTTAGTGAAACTGGGAGACATTTGACAGGCATTCATGTCGGTATAGCCAAGGCAATAGAAGTGACAGCGAGTAATTTTACGGTGTGCTTTGTCATACCAGATCTTCTACATCTTTCCGACTTATACCAGTAAAATACTAATCTAATGAATGTAAAATGTTACGAGACATGCGTAGTTTGATATGTGTGTGGTTTTCGAAAGTCCACACAACAATCAGTTTGATGCGACAATTCAAACTTTGATGTCCCATAGTTACATGAGCAACTCAATGCGAGATAAATTGTAGCGCTCTAAAGTGAAATGCTACTTCAATTTTTTCTGTAAAATTCCTCAGATAGCTTGTGAATTATATCTTTGTGTAGTTGTGAATTGGTACTTTTGGTTCAGGCTACCTAGCATCAGCAAACGCAACCCGACTACTAGGAGTAAATTTTTCAACGAACTAAACACCAGGAAGTTACACAGAGGCTGGTCTACCGTATACTCCCGCTTGGTTGCGAATATCAAGTACCGTTCTGAAGAGATCGAAATATCAAGTCCAGATGAAGACAAGCATAGGCCATTTCAAACAATTTAAAGTAGAACATCAGAAGCCACCGTGTTCTCTTCAAGTCCTAACCGAAATCACTTAGGGGTTGAAAGACCTGACACTCCAATAAGGATTAGCTGCACTGATCAAATAAGCTGATTCAAGCTTCTCAGTTCATCGCGTCATTTGAAAATAGTCCATCCACTGTGCTCTTTTTGAACGTTAAAACTGCCACTCCATGTTGTCTATATAATCGCGTGGATTTGCTGTACAACAAACTTGACCAGATAAAGTTCAGGCGCGTTCACCTTAGTCCATGTACGGTAAGCAATATGAAGATGTGGTGAGCAGCGAATACAAGTGATAACAAAATTGCCAAACCTGATACGAAAATTCTCAGCAGCAATAAAGTGGTCTGCAATGATGTTGGAAGTCTTCGTTTTACTTCTAATTTAAGACTACTCGCTGTAGATGGCGGGAAATCCTAGAATTTCCTGAATCAGCCAGTCATATGACTTGTTTAACACAATCTATTCTTTCTTCAACCGGATTGATACACAAGCAACTCCTCTGTATAACACAAGGCTCAGAGTGTCGTCCGTCGGTTACTCACAAATGTTGATAGTGGACGCCTGGGTCGATCGGAACCTGATTTCACAAGCCATGTAATCAGTGGGCGCACACATGTCTATGAAGTGTTTCAGGCGATCGTGTAAATCACCCTATTTCCAGATATTCGGGATTAAATTAGAAGGGTTTTAAGCCAGAAATCAACTGGTCCTGAGTATGCGCCCACCAACGAGCCAGGCATGCCGACAGTGTACAAATCCCAGCTCCAACTGGTTGTACTGATTAGTACCATTACCTCCATATAAGAAACTTGGTTGCATGTGACTCAACAAGGGGTCTGGAGACGAAATCCTGATAACATGTCTAATCAGTCAGCTCACTACTCACACGTGTTGACGGAACTCAGCCTGGATAAAGAAAGTATTCGTAAACAGGATCTCCGATTCAACACCAACAAGCACTTTCCGGCAAAATGTGTTTGTCTGGTCAGAATGCCAAAGCAGCTGCATGAAACATCTTGTTCGTTTGAAGCACGTAGATTGGAGTAGGTGTCGAATAAAACAGACCGACTTTACTCTGAAAATTACACCCGGTTGGCTAATAGGCAACAACACCTGAAATTTACTAATTTTCTTGTGAGGGCCATATTCGAGAAGCTTCTGCGCGTAAATTATCATATTCGGAAATAATGAACAGTCATCCTGGAGAAAATGTTCAAGTGAGTCAACCGAACAACCAACGATCAATTATGGTCGATTATTTGTGTTGAAATTCCGTCACCCACTAGACATATGAAGGAATCTGTGGTAATTGCTATTTACAGTGATTGTCTCAGAGATTATTGTCCAGTATGTCGACGGATATTTTTTCAGCTACCGGTCTCCAAAGTAGTGGATATAGCGGATGTTTTTCTGAACGACTTCAACTGGGCGAGAGTTTTCTACACTTGGCCTACCCAGCGAAACCGTATGGGCTGCATAGGTTACGTTCATGCCTCTCCCATTTTCCGATTACCCTTTACTGTCGATCATCCAGCAGTTATCACGTTGGTTCATAACATAGCGGTATTCAGGAAGGCGCCATTTGGGACCTTCTTTCGTTCGTTATTTTTGCCCTTGAATTGTCAACCACTACCAGGACACCAGTGCTTAGCTGTTGCGATCACAAAAGAATACGATGTCACATTCGGTCTGAGAATGTGGATGCATGTTAGAACTGCTTTAACTCGTGGTCGACTTAATTCTGCCTAAAAGTCGTGCGGCCATAGCAAACGAAACACAAATATCGTTGAACCTGTCCAGGGGAATCGCTTAATGCTTTTATTCTGAATCGTACTATATAACCATTTCGCATGACGCAATATGATAAAAAAGAGGCCGGTTAGTTGATCATAGTAAAAAGATTCGCCTATTATTGAAGGCTTTGAAAGACGAATTACTAAGAAAGCCATGGGGCTTAAGGTGTGCACTTAATCTGAAGGGTTAGCAGTAGTAATTCAATTGGCAGTTAAAGCCAGGCTTGTGTGAGGGAGTTCTCATTAATGTGTACTTACATCTGGTGGCCCGTTGATGGACAGCTCCCAAGTAACCCAGGGGAAGCAGTTAAAGGATAACTGTCTCAAGCTTGAGTTTCAGACAGACCGTATGAGCAGGACTTCTTGGTTGTGTTTCGTTCCTTTTGGAACACACCGCCTAACTGTTTGATTGTGACTGACTCGGCTGGAATGTTACGGGCCCTAAATAATCGATGCATACCCCACCGCCAACCAGAGCTACAGCTCTTTATTCCACCTCTCTAACACATATTCATGGGTCACTAAATATCGTCGTACCTCTGTGAATATTTGTGATTATTGTTGCCTGCATGTTTGTCCGCTCTTTTGATATACTGCCCCATAGCGTTGACGTGCCGCACTTCAGTTTCTTTCTTCACTCGTCTTTCCTTACGGTTACCTTTGTAAATCTACTAATCACCAATGAAGTTTGTTACTGATATTCACAACAACAGGAACGCATGAACATTCGACATATCGTCCATGCAAGAAAACTTGAACCTACGAACCTGTCAGATCATATTTCAATGTATACCTATTCCGTCCACGAGCGGTCGTACAACCAACAAAGTGTAAAGGTGTTCAGTTGGTTTCAAACCGGGACTGTGCGCAGCTCAGGTTGTTTGGTTAATGCTTTGCGATGTAACCTTCCTCTTATTTCAGTGAACATAAGTCTTCTTGACTCATTGTGGCCGGTTTCGCCCACCGATTTTGAGTGAAATAAGTAGTATCCAGAGGCACAAAAATATTTATCGATTTTCTGTGATTAATATCTTAGTGATCCAGATGCTGACCAAACGTGGCACATATTTTAGGCATACAATGTTCAAAGCAACTGTACTACCAGCCAGGTTTCGGTTAGTCTGCAGCCCATAAAGTTTACACTTTGTACAGATGCGTGGAAATACGAAACAGAGTTTGGTGCATATAGCTTCTATAATCAAAAACAGAAGTGAATAACTAGTAAAGAACAAACGCAAAAGCAGATGAGAATCTATCGTTGATCAACTTAGTACTATAGGCATTTGAAAAGTTTGGGAGAGCGCTGTGATCTCGCTAATTTGTCCGAAGGCATTCTGAGTACTGTGCACGATATGATTTGTTTTTTTTCCGCTGTACGTGAATGATCCTCAAATACTGATCTATCCTCTCGGTCAGTGACCTTCACTTCATTAATGTGTTTTGAACCAACTCACGAAGTCTGTAGCCCTTCAGATAACAGCGATGTGGAAGTAAGCAGCTGCACGTTAACATATTACTTACGAATCCCATCTTCCAATATACGACCAGTTGATCAAGAAGACAGAGGATTTAACGTACAAATGGTGTAAGAGGACTCATTTGTTCAGTTTCAAATGCCCTCTTCATATGTGTTCAACTGAAAGTAAGGCCCAAATTGGAACTGTTCGAACAACGAGTGCATCCACCACCCATGAGCGTATCCGGAACTGATGAACCTACACGTGTTCACTAAAATGCATACACAACAAAGACTTAGGTGTAAAATCGTCGCCCCATCACTCTACCGGTATGATGCGTGAAAACAAAAACTGCCCGAAAATTAAACGGTAGCTACTTAATAAATAAGAGAAAATTTTACTCTGAAAGAACTGCAATCAGTTTCTTGCATCAACTTGCCTGAGGTGTACATATGGTTTTGCTAGGTTATACGGTGAAATTTTACCTCCAGACAGAATATTGCATCGATCCATGTTGCCCATTCCTCTGGGTCACTGTGTCCATATGAAAAACGTCACAATCTTGATTTAGTCAGCATGAATTCCAGACATGAACCCTGTAGAGAACCCTTCGGACAGGACTATGAAAAACCAATGCCAAAAATGATCGTCGTTGTCCTTCTAGCTAATGGATGAAACGAGTTTTTTGCAACAGTGGCGAATTAACTTTGGTGGAATGTCAAAATTTCCAATGGACGTTACACAAGAAGGTTCTATTTACTTTTAAAAGAACCAGAGGACATGCACTTTACTTTTGCCTTAAAATACCGTTTCCATAATTGAACTTGCAATTAGTTCGTACGCTTTTTTTCACTGTCCGATCAGTGCTTGTTCATTAACAAGTAGCAGAGCGTTTTGACTAACACAAGGTGAACGTCACAAACAACTGATCGCACGTTTCACCGTCCCATAAACTTTCAACTAACCCTTTTCGAAGAGAATCAGCATATTCGAGTTCCGTGTTCGTTAGACGTCGAAATTGTTGAATAGCCTTATAACTTGGGAATGACAATCCCGTGATTGTGGCTAAACATTCGTATATAATTCGTCCATGCCTGTTCAAAGGTCAGTGACACAGTGATAAACACGGTACCTCATGAAAGTGTGGTCGCAATTCTAGTCCTAATGGTAGCAAGGACGTGCACTGCCGACGAGCTTCAACAGGAGCGAAACTTCAGTCTAATGCCTCTATTCCAAATATGTTGAGTGAGAAGTCTATGGAAGGGCTACAACTGTGATTGTCTGAGTTAGTTTCAACTTACACCGGTCAAATCTCAGATCACTTACCGATAGTTGAAATGCAGCTCGACAGGTTTATTGATTTTCGTGGCCATGGCTTGAAACAAAGCCCTGAACATTACTAACAAAAGAATGTTCAACTGTGTTTGTCCATTATTGTTGAAAGCAATATGGTGCCTGGTGTTTCTCTCTTTCTGTTCTGTAAAAATGAACGTTGTAAGAAAAAAAATGATTCTAATAATACAAAAGTATGGTGACTGTGGTCGTTTTGTGAGTCACCTCGATAGAAATGGAAGCTTCAGGGTTATTTTGTCAAAGAAACGTTGCCACTGAAAATAACACGATATTTAAAAATCTGTACTACACCTATTTTTCAACTAAGATTCACAGCATTCCCTCGCATACAAATTTGTTATCCTCGGCATGAACACATAGTCTTGCAACTTGTACAAAAGGATTTTCACGAATGTTGTGGGAGCCTGACACGTAAAAGTAACCAAACTTGCTGTGTGACCATGCAATTTTAAGACTGAAAATGATGCGACTAGTAGGTTTTTTGGCTATAGCAAAAGATTCGCAAAAGGTTGACCTTCAACCATTGGGTTATTGAAAGAAATGTCAACAATTGGTCGGGTGTGACCTCTACTTGTCAGTTTATGAACAAATCACTGGACAGCCTATGGAATAAGTCGCTCCTAATTACTTTGACCGAACCAAATTGCCGTGACATTTTGGTCAACTGATTTTCACTATTAACCCAGTAATCGGACAACCAGAGTGGAATCAACCCCCTTGAAAAAACAAGGTAAACTGTGTTTTTACAACATGTACTTATACTTACTTATAATTATACATATACGACTGAATGGTAACATTCGGGACTGCTGCCAATTCTTCTACCGAAGGTGAAGCAACGTTTAGGCTCCGCTTAGTTACCTGAGGCTTTATGTTAATAAAAATCTTACACGATCTCGGGTTTCCCACGGTTACCTGATTAGGCATGTCGTTAACATCATTAAGTGCTTATCCGCACAATTTCTGATTACAATTGTGAAGACTGAAGTAATTAATCAGATGAGTATCCTAACAGTTAAAGTGTTTAGGGCCAGTGAACTTGTAACTAGAAAGCAACGACTTGAAATGATGTATGATTTAGGAATGGTCGGCGCCAATCTGTCAGTAACGGTTAACTGAAGTTGTGTGGGGCGTATTTCGTATACCAGATGTATTCGAATAGTGACTGCATGTAAATTCCCTGACGAACCACTGTGTCTCTCAGTAACAGAGACAACCTAGTCAAGCTCTCGTAAATTAACATTCTTCTGTTTGACTAGATGAGGCAGATTATCTAAGTGGCTGACGGGTTATCAAAACTTCTCTCTTTCAAAGGAATAAGCTGGTAATTAAACTATATCAGTCATTTTCATTTTATTCGGCTGGTTATTTCCGTCGAAAGTTTACATTTGTTAAGACACATTCTACAGTAATGGACTACACTTTCTTACTTCTCTGCACGGCCCCAAGCGAAAACTAAGTCGTTGTCCAACCAGTCGGCTGTAGGTGCACAAAAGTTTGAGCCGTAGAAATCATGCGTCTACAAGTGCTTTGTTGCCACTTCATGAGAGGCATCAACGAAGTTGTCTTTGAGACGGTGTGATTGTGGTGTTATTGGTATCAGCGCAATCAGTGCCTATTTTAGGTAGTCACAAGTGTTTCTAGTTCACACAAATGAAGGTTTTCGAAGACAACACTATTTTAAAACCCACTTTATTCTGATGGAAGTCACTATTCGTTTGAATGAACCGATTTGTTTCACTTGATGAGATGACATGTAGCATGATTCATTAAGAACTATTCGAAGCTTGACAACATGTAAGATGTTATGGCAATAAAATTTAGAACGGGCAAATAATTCATCATCAATAGCCGAAGGCTGAAGAGTGGATGTTGAGGTAATGTTCCAATAGACTACAGTTCCGTGTCAAAGTGTTTGTTTGTCATGCTCCCAACAGCCTGCGTGTTACCTCATAGCTTTAACAGACATTCAACTGAACAACAATGGCGCTCACTGCTAAGAGTACTGTGGCACAAACATCACCCTATTTAAAATCATCTGACCAAGTAACCAATAGATAAAACTGGTCCTCAAATGAGGAGGGGAATGTTTCTATTCAACAGTACAGAATGTGACGTATGAAGTTCGTGATTAGCCGAAAGACACCTAATCGAGCGTTACAAGGTGAAAGTACATTATCATGAGTTCATACTCATTCCTATTTAGGCTTGCAGTTCTTCAAATAGACGGATTACAGACGTATTCGATTGCTTATTCTGATAGCTGATGTGAAACCTTTACAACGCTCTTCTCTTGAAAATCACTGAGGTCCAAAAATAGCTATAAGACGGTAATATTTACAACCACTTCTCATTTGCAGCTTTCATAACCATATTTCCACAGCCCCCCCCCCAGATGATACATCAAAAATTCCTTTACGCTTTTTGTACGCCACTACTCCTATCCTTTTGTACAACCCGTGTCTATACGAACCTTAGTCCCGATTAAAGTTGGCGACAAAACTCAATAAAGTGTCACCATGGCATGTATTTTACACCGTCAAGTCTTAATATTCATAGCTTTAAGGCGAAACCGACGAAAACTTACTTCAGACGGCCGTAATTTTTCTTACAAATGGAATGGCAAAGTCAGCTCAGTGATTCAAACGCCCAACTGTCACAAACTTCTATGACACTGTTCATTATATGCCGGTTCTCCACCAGGACCATGTACTTACGGAACACTGACCTGATGTGCCTCCAACGTTCCCTTTACCAGGATAGCCGCGGTTTTAGGTCCGTTTCTAGACCCCTCCGTATACCTTAACCACATGTATGCTTGTCTTTGCTGCATATCTACTGTGTCACAAACTTCTGATCTCATGACGCATTGTACACACACCAGCTGAATTACATTCTGGCTTTTCCATCTTTCTACTTAAATTCCTAGGCTAATGCTAACGGTTATTTTCCATTAGCGAATATCAACTGTCACTCAACGAGCACCACACCTGTGCCTCACCGAATACTCGTCGCGTATTCCATCCTGCTCTACTGAATCTGCGAACAAAACTTGTCAGAAAGAGCTGTAGGGTCAGCCGAAGCGAGTGTGCGACTGTCGTTTCAACAGCCGGTTGACCTAACCTGTGTGGACAACATGAGCCGCACCATCCCAGTTGGCTTGGTACTGTCTAATAAGCCTACCAACTCAATAGCTTATTCTGTTGACCAGAAAAAATACCTTACCCTCTGTTATTCATGGTCAATCAAACAGACGTTTGCAACCAGACTACTAGGAACAGAAGACACCCTTCCAACTACAGCTAACCCACCAAGTCGAAGTGAACGAAAAGAAGTGGGAAATTTTCTGGCTTATTCACCGTGATGGATATTGTAAATCAAACATCGTAGACAGCAGCACGGGCATACCCACGGTAAAAAAAATCATCCAAAAATGCACGCCAGTTCAACCGTTCAGTTGAGTCTGCCTGACATTGGTTCATCAGCGCAGATAGATTGGGAGGAGTACGACAGAAAGGAATTCTGAAAGTTTTCTAAGCAGTTGGGTTTTTCTGTTATCTCTGCAGAGCAACTTCAAGTACTACGAAAGATCTCTGACCCTAACTGCGCTCTCGCGCCGCATCATTCGTGGACTACTGTCCACCCCGTAGCCATCTTAGAGGAGCTAATGGTATTGTAACACTTCAGGCAGAAATGAAGTGAGAATTCAATTAGAATGCACCCTGACCGAGACAAATACACGCGTCCGCAGTCGTTATCTGAGGCTCAAGAATCTGATCAGCGTAGGTGTGTGAGTACCACTATACACAATGTGCATGCTGCAAAGGGCGCTGATGCCGTCATTCAGGCCATGCAAGGTTGAGATTAGTGGAAACTTCTAACATCACTCGTTGGTCTGTCCCTTGTAACAGTTACCGGCATGAATCGTTTACTTTACCAGAGTACTTAGCCTCAGTAAGTGCCTCGAGCTCTGAGAAGAGTTTTCACAATAGAAGTGACGAAGCAAGCGCATGCAGTCTGGTCAGCAATCCACTCACAGTCGCTTATTGAGATCGGGTACCCTTCTGACAGATCAAGAAAAATCACACCCGAGTGGAGATAACTGTATGTCATCACAAAACCCAGTAAAGTTACCCCTAATATTGCCCCATGTGACGTTTACGCAAATACCAGATCCAGTGCAGGAGTTCAAGAAAACCGCACTTGCTTGCATTCACCCAGGGAATACCGGCCTGAAAGTACACCACAACACACCGACTCAGCCCTTCTTACTCGATAAATCACTTCAAATAGATTTGTCTGACATGGGTGCTGTAGATAGTGAAAATGCCTCTTGGTACTGTTCTTATGCCAACGCGGTTTCACTCCCTAATAAGTTGGACCAGCCCCATAACCTTTATTCCTCGTGAAACGTATTTATAGTAGGCGTCACACAGATCCAATCAAAGGAAGAAGTGTGGGATTTCGATTCGCAAATCTCCGGTATGACTGCGTTTCACAGAAATAGAAAAATCGGTAAAGAAGTTGGTGTGACCTCTTATTTTGGGTCCTAACTAAAGACCCCAAAGTATTCGCGACAAGATACTATTGAATCTTTTGGAATCAGTCTGACAAGTAGTCAGCGTCACTCCCAACCGCACTTCTGTTGACTGGTTTGAACTACATGAACACCGACATAGCCCTGCACAAAACTGCGTAAAGTACCAACTTGACGTTATACTCGGATATCAATAGTGAGAGATTATAGTCACCCGGAGCTAGACTTCACGAACCATTTAGTTAATACTGCAACATCTTTTGCTGGGGATTTGTTCAAAGTAGTAATGAAATCTGGACTATTTTTGCATGTTCAGTACCAAGTCAGGTTGCGGGTGGGCCAAAAGCCGTCTTGTAGTAATTGCAATCTTACCAACAAGGTTAGCATGAGATACAATCTAACTGTCATAGCTCCACTTAATCGTAGGAATCATGCGATGGTTCAGCTATCTACAGGGAATTAGACAATATATTTCCCAAAATACTTGCGTTAGGACCTATCACAAGGCAGACTTCATAGAGATGGACAAAACTTAACAAGGTTGAAGTGCCTGGCTTCTTCACTATACCCAGCCTGAATGATCACTGGTAACTCACCGTTGGAGAGGTCTCCGATGAGGTTAACGGCAACGTTCCAATGACCTTGTAGAAAGCCGAGACACCTGAGGAGTAAAACCAAACGTCTGATTACATTGGAATGTTCGGCATGGAACAGGTACTAGCTGCAACAGAACGGAGTCGTGCTAGTTGAGTATTTCCATGGCGTAATAGTACCACGCGTTTCATCAGACAGGACCGATTTTGCTATCACCGTGCGCTTACTGATAAGTTGAATGTGTATTCGAAGCTACACTGTAGTCTCAACACACACACAAAGAGTAAGACTGATGGTTCACAAATGTAAACCTCTGGTGGATTTACCAACAAGAATGCAGAGGCGGTCAGCACTCTGGGTAAGCAAAATAAATGTGTGCATAGCTACAAATCATGAGTGAATTTCGAGCACATAGGTAAAAACTTAAATGAATTATCACGAATTCCGGTGTCACAAGTCAAAAGCAAATTAGGGAACCTACTAACTCACAAGCCACCCGGTCCAGACTTGATATCCCATATCGTATTGGAAAGCTGTGCCACTGAATCAGTAAAACTGTCTACAGTACATTTTACTTGTCCCTTGTCAACTAATGATCTGTCGACAACCTTTAAACAATTCACAATCGCACCTATCTTCAAAGATGGATGTAGAGATAACCCAGTAAACTATTGACCGATAGCGATCCTTTCAGTGGTCTGTAAA
>QNGE01000835.1:0-81929 GCA_008508345.1 Paragonimus westermani
TGCAAATATGGCGTACACGATTGGCTGCACTCCACCACATGCGCTACACATTATTTTTCATGATTACACTAGGAATTTTTGCGAGAATTCCAACTATTAAACAATGTACTCTTTTTGAAATTACACGCTGAGATCGAAATAATTAGTACTGACGGTACACTTCAGATGTCTTGCATGCTGTACACAAGCACCAGGAGCGCGCCGAAAAAGTGTGTATCGGCGAAACGGGTCTAGTGGACCAGGTTGCATCTTATATGAAGGTGGAAGAAAGCAAGTTAACCGTGAGATTTTCACGCCTGTATTCATCCAATGTACCTAACACTGTGCTTACTTAAACTTATACATCAGACATGTTCCACCTGTTTGATCGTTCTTTAACTGCTAGCTTCGCTGTAGCACTGGAAAAAAAATCAAGGCAGAACAATTTGATCACTGCGCTGCCATGAGCGATGCTTGTGTATCGGGTGCCAGTCGTGTTCCAGTGAAGGCGCAGAAATTTATGGACGTCTCTGCACAATGTTCAGCACTGATGCAGACAAGAACTTACAAGCGAGTTGTCCGGTGTTTGTGCGCAAACTGTGTAAAGCATCCGAATCGCGCAGATATACGGATTTATGGTGTGAAGTACGGTTAGTGTGTTATGAAACAGAACAGCACTTCGTTGGTTTTTAGTGCACATTTGAAGTGAATTGATTCGGTAAGAAGATCTGTCGAACAGAAGCAGTTCACATAAGCATATGATCTGTACTTACGTGGTAAAGGTACCAACTAATGGATGCTGCCTAACTAGTGGCAAACTAAGTGAACAGTGCTAACTACACTCTACCATACTTCATTGACCGAGTTCAATCTGTCTAATCATTCAGCTCTTTAAGGTACATTAAGACATGACAGGGACGCTAAGCTAACGAACAACTCCTGAACCATTAGCACCGGCGGAATTTCGTGAACGAGAATTCGGTCCGCTGATCCAGGAAGAACAACATATTGCTATCATCACCGGCGATACTAAGCTTCTCACCTTATTGTTGTTGTTGTTGATGATGATGATGACAACAGGGAGAGAAAGTAATTCGCATACCTTCTTGCAACCTCAGGTGACCTCGACTCGGTGGTCTGAAAGAAAGTGTTTGGACTACAACCTGCCACTTATTCAGCGGTCATGGGCACGATTCTGTGGTGTACGTGATGCTGATGAGACCAAATTAGATCAAAGCAGTTGTCCAGTCCTTCGCTAGTAGTAACTGGAGCCAACTCCTCGTAGCTCTAGACACTACAGACCGAACAATTTATGACAGAAGAACAACTGTCTAGCTGGCGAAACATGACGGGAAAAGATGAAAGAACACCATTCAAAAGGACAGAATAACGTAAATTACCCGTGGTAATTTTCCGTGACTTGCAATTTCAGTATGAAGACGCGAACGCACGAACGATGGGTTGCGAATGCGAACTGCGCAACACACATCTAACTTCACTAAACGCTCGTTCACCAGCTTGTTATTCCTAACATGTTGGTTGTTGTTTTGATCATATCGGTTAGGAACCTGTGTTGATAGCAATTTTCAACATGCTCTGTGTCGTCGGGTCAACCAGACCGTTGTTGTTCCAACTAATTGTCGACCGGTATGGACAGATCAGATGGCGTATGACGCAGGTTCGAAAGTCGATGCGGCGTACGCGATAATATAACAGTAAACAGCCTGTGTAAGTGGACCCTTAGCCAGCGGACACGGTAGTGTCAACTGTAGCTTAATTTGCGACTGCTATTCGATGATAATACATATAACAGGAATGCGTCACTCCGACACAAATGTCCCGTCATCCTCTTGAGTAACACTAGAATATTCTAGCAGTTTTGTCTACTTTTGTGTCGATGAAGCTAAATAAAACTTCTTAATCGGTGTTACCGTTACAAATCTCATTGAAACGATGTTTTTTAATCTAATTCTTAACTTTAGTGCTTTGGCGAACACGGTCCACGATCGATAATACATGGCTGCTCACAAACGCTTCTGTAACCATTTCAGCTCTTGCATAAGCAGTACTCGACGGGCAACCAGCATGCGCTGATGGGTGCAAATGGACAAAGTAGAACTACATTTCTCTAACGAAATGTGCTATCATGATCATTTCCCCACAAAACGACAGATAATAGAAAGCTGCACTTATGAACGAAACAAATTTACAACTCCTTAGAAGACTGCTCCAAACCTAGCCATTCTCCCATAGAGTTTATGGCAAATCGTGCTCTTTTTACGTTTGTCGTGCCATTTGTGGACTCAGACGTGACGTACTCTAGCGATACTGATGCTGCCCTGCCCGACATTTCTCAGTTCTGTTGCCGTTGCACTGCCTGTCAACGTGTTTCATTTGACCATTTTATCCGTGTAGAAGGTAACTCGTTACGTTATCGAGATCATAGTGGACAGCTCGTTCAGAAATGTCGTCTAGGTTGAGATGACTGTTCTCTGAATACCTGCACTGGATTGAAAAAGTCCATGAACAAAGTGAGTCGGACTACCACGCCTGAACCAAAACACACTGGCGGATCACGACCAATTCGTTGCTCTAGAGGAACATCTACTTATACTGAGACCATTTTTGTAGTTTACAGATAAACCGCATGCAGATACTGCTGGACGCTATTAGACGCAGCTGGTTACACCCTCCTATTGTGCGTTTGTCGGTGCCCTTTACATCGTTATGCGATAGTCATTCGTGCATATCGTGAAGCAAATACACCGTCATTAGTCTCAGATGCTAGTTTACAGACTGCATCAGGTTAACGCGTCCTGCGTACGTCGTGCCCTCAAGTATCCAACATGAACCGCAACTGACAGGTCAACATTACCGTCACGCGAATATATATATATATATATATATATATATATATATACACTTACGCGGAAGTATTTTCGTTTGACACGTTGATAGCACACGCTGCAAAGTGTATTGCATTACATATGCTCTATCGGCTGAGCTACGTACCAGTGATTCAATTTCAGTGCTCATAGGCAGCGTTCGGTGGGGTTCCTGCATGAAGTGATCGAGAAATCCTGCTTGGGCAGTCAATTGGCTGAATCATTTGGTGGATTACATAGGACACAGTCGGTTGGGTGGGCAATTAGGTCCAAATGTTGAACTTCTGTGCTTCCGGAGTGGCCTCGTATCTCGCCTGGTAGAACATTTGCCACGTTTGCGCATGTTGGTTCTGTCGCTGGCTCGAATCCAGCCGAAGTTCAGACTTCCCTCAGTTGGGTCTCTTCTGAACTCGTTTGTCATTTGAACATGACAGACACTGTTGGTCACGTGATCACAGCCGAATTGTAACATAATAGCGCTCGACCCGGTGGTGGTAAACATCGGTCACATCATCGTGCTGAACCGGTTATCAGAAATCACACATCAGCCCACACAAGTTTCCGTTCGGATCGATTTCCTCTCTTTCTCCCTCCCTCTCACTTTCTCTCTCTCTCTCGGCGCAAAAGTCCGATTTTCGTACAGACGAGGGGTAGGTGATTTTGTTATGGCTGAGGCAGTTGAACCTTGGGAATGAGTCATCCACTGTGGCAGACAGTGGAATGCGCGCGGCCGGTTTCAGGCCGGCGCGCACGCACTCTCAGACGGGTGTGGCCACAACATTACCGTCGGATGTTTGGTCACCATTTCATATGTCCGTGTGATGAGTCAGCCGCATCGATCACTCAGTTGGTCACTCCAATGTGGGAAAGGACGCGACAGAAGCCTGCGTGGTTAAGGCCCCGACAATCGGAGCACAGCACGGACCTTGATTGGACATAGCACACGCATTAGCGTATGTTGGGAAGTCGTCCATGAGAACAATCCCAAGTACTTGGCACGGTTCAGTGGGTAGTTGCCTTCTGCCTGAGTGAGACTGTAGAGCCGGGATCTGCCCGCCACAGGGTGTGTAGAGTATTTCCAAAAAACACCCGTTAACATATTGCTTGGGGTGTTAGGGTTAGTTTTATGCCGTCCATTTGATGCGTATGATCGCTCTTATTTGTTTGTATGTTTGTGCGCTAATGTGCACCAATGATGTCTCATACACACTTCTAACTTGCCTGCGGGCTCGATGACTGGACTCGTAGACTCCCTAACACATCTCGCGTAACGGTGCTATCCGACTGTGCTGCGAGTCCATATGGAATTTTCGTACACTATTCGTTCGGTCTCGTGTTCATCCGTGCCTTCTATCTCGCGTCTGGTTATTTTGGTGTGAGCCTAAAATTATCGAATTACTAGAGTTAAACAAACAGAGACGACAAAGCTGAGTTAACACACTACTTTAAATTTGAACCACTGAATGTACCGTTATTGTTAAATTAATGTTAGGTAGTATGTTACGACAGTACTAATAATGATTTCAGATGAGACCCAAATGTGAAAATTCAGGGCTTCGGCTGGATTCAAACCAGCGACAGACACAGCATGCGCCAACGCGGCAAACGCTCTACCAGCTGAGCTACGAAGGCACACCACACGATATGTTAACACTTCGTTTACTCTCATCACTGGAGAACGTAAAACATGCAACCCATACGATTGCCGTGGTGGTGATGACAATACGTGATGTGATTGCATGCGTGTTCATACCTATGTGTCTATCACATATAACTTACGTCTTTCACGTTTCCACCTGATGAGAGTAAAGGAAATGTTACCATATCTCAACGTGTCTTCTTTCTGCGCTGATAAGTTGTTGCCTTATTTTGTAGCGCCGGGTAGTGTGATTTCTGATTGATATTTTACCCCCGTGAGTAAGTGTGTGAATCTATTTTCTCATCTGAGCGGACATCTTCATATAGGTTTGTATGTTTCATTCCGTTATACACGGAGTGACATTGTGAAAAGAAGGGTTTGGGAGCATTCTGATTTCACAACACTCGTCCGTTAAACGACACCCAGTCAGGGCTGATTTGGTTCTACTTTGGTCGCGTCAGGCAGAGACGGTTTTAACGAGGTAGGAACTTGGATTTCGATTTCAACACTCCTGAGGAAGGTCACCCGAGGTGGTTGAAACGTCGAGTATTACAACTTGCTCGAAACGTTGTGTTATTCCCAATCTATTTATCAGGATATTGCAACCTTTCTTATCACAAACTGCTGCCGCGTTTCGTTCGGTCAGCAACACTACAATGATCGATGATTACGGAGGTATTTATATAGGCGGTAACTTCGTATTTCAGATCTGTCGCTTACGAAGACTGACATGTTTTGATAGGTGCATTTCTTGGAATCAGGCAAACTGTCTCAGTGTTACTGGTGAGTAATCGGGAATTTGGTTACCGTAAAGTTGAACCTCATTCACGTTTGTTCGTGGACTTTGTATTCAGATGAACTTTCCATATGAGCGATGTGTAACTTGATAGTAAACAACCTCCTGGGCTACTTATCAGTAAGTTAACAGTTTAATGAGACTGGAGATTACGACCTATCTCGGAAATCCAAATCGCGGGGTTATCGATTAAGGTTAACAAGATAGTTACTGTGTCATCTATGGAGGGGATCCGGCAATCTGATCATTATTCACAAACAAAAGTATTTGAACGTCCAGATACAATTCATTGACGTAGACTGTCCAGTCAGTCTATATCGAAACAAGGAGCTATATTGACTTGAGATTCGTCCTTCTTAGAATCCAAAAATGGAAAATAATCTTGAGGATAGGTAAGCAATACATTTGCCTGTGCGCAGGATGGGACGCATACGAACTAAATTTGAACGGTTCTACCGAACCACAAAGCAGAGGTCATAGCTGGACGTGTAACCACTTTTGTTTGTGAATAGTGACCAAGCCGCCCCAACTTCCAAACATGAAACACAACTATTACACGCTAACTGTAATCTACAACGCCGGACTTAAGGCTTTTCGGTCTGGTTGAAATACTTGATTTTTCTAACAGGAACAAAACTGGAGTTGTGCACACATTTTTTCAAAAGAGCTAACCGAAAAGCCTATATGAATACAGAAGTTGTTATCAAATGTGGGTGGTGTTCAACTGAAAATTTCTTTCTGAAATCGCTTATACCAGTAGAACAAGTCAAGTTCAGAGCAAGATGTGTACTCACTATGCCACACTCACCTCATCTAGTCTGTTATGGATACCATAGATATAGGTCAATGTCGAACAATCTGATTGGCCAATTGAGTAATGGCGTACACGATTGGCTGCACTCCACCACAATACCCTACTTTTACATCAAACACATGTATTGGAGATTAGTTTACCACACTCTATTGTTGAATTTCTACACAAAAAAACATCCAGTATTTGAATCTTGAATGTTTTTAGCACTACCAGGTTAATCTGCCTGTCGAAGGGTTTTTCATCTCAGTAACTGATTATGAGCTGACCTTTGGCTAACATGGAACACGCTCCTTTTTCAACCGCCATCTCCTAAGAGGTTTAACGGACGGCCTCAGGGTCAACTCTGATATGAATCAGAGTGGAATTCATTGTTGAATAGACCTTCGTTTCTAAATATTCGAACACCTAAGATCAACACTGGCTCTGGTCTTTCGTTTTCTGCACCCTGGTGTGTATGCCTCAGTCCTTAGCTTTTATTGCAACTAACATGTGTTGACCATCCACCGATACTCTGCAACTTCTTGGTGTGTGCAAACGACCTAAAAGTTTGAAACTTACAGGACCTTAAAGCTTACCACAATGCGGCCAAGTAACAATCACGTGGTTCTTTCCATCGAGCAGTGACAACAAATCTGTTCACAAGTCTGTTAGTGAGTTGTCAGTCTGAATTCTAAAAAACATTTAATAATCTGGATGTGGTTTAATCCGATGTTTTCTTATCATAATGAAAAGTCACCTAGAAAGGAAAAAGCGTTAATCAGCAAGATAAAACGGTCATTTCCCCCAGGAATTATTATTCTTTCCAACCGCTTAACGGAGTTGAGGTCCGAATGTCGTAAATAAATGGTAGATGCTCACCCTCAAAAAACAAGGTATGACAAGGTATGGCTTTGGGACAGTTGTAAATGAGTCGGGATTGGAATTTCTTGAACTTTTTTAATTCCAGACATCGATCTATTTATTCAATTTGATTTGTAGGGTACAACAACATTCATGATTGCCTAGCCGAACTGATCAATATTTGTATATTCTCTCTCACTCTCTCATACAAATTATGCTACTCACATGATGTAATCCACAGTGCAATGCAATTCCAGTTTCTCTATTGTCGTCGTTCAGTAGATCTGACACATAAGTGTCATCGGATAAAGACTGAACGGATCAGGGGATTCGTGATCCCAGCTTAGTACCTGCGTAGTAATTCATAAATCATTTGTAACAAAAGTGCACATTTGAATTGTTTTGGGAACTCCTTCATATAACATAGTTGGATTTTCATCTTTCCGGTGCACATGAGACTTAATTGCAAAAAATTGGGTTTCGGCTAGATTCGAACCAGCGACAGAAACAGCATGCTGAAACAACACATTACCAGTCGAGCTTAAAAACTTAACAACAGAACTTATCAGTAATTCTATTTCAACACTCAACAGTGGCGTTGGCAGATTCCAGCGTCAAATGTTGAGAAATCTTGCTTGGGCAGTCAATCCGCTGGGTCATTCGGTGGATTCCCTATGGTATCGTAGATTGGGAGAGTAACTGTACCCAAGTATGAAATTTCTAAACTTGGGGTATGACTTCCCAGGTCGACTGGTACAGCGCGTATGGTGTTAAGACATACTGCTTCTGTCTGTGGTTCGAATCCAGCCCAGATTTGTCACAATTAGGTCCCATAGAGAATATGAAATCAGCCACACTATAGATAGTCAATGAATTTCCAAACCAAGTAAACGCGTAATGATTAAATTGTCGTAATAGTACGTACGTGTAAGCAGTGGCTTGAGCTTCCGCTGCGCTGATGTGTTAAAAAACAAACAAGGTGTGTAATTAGAATTGAACTGTATAGAATAACCATCAAACGTATAAGAATCGTAGAACACTATTGGGTACGATGTTGGAATCGTAAAACAATTGCACAACAGAAGGAGACAAAGCGTTTCAGTCACTACACAGTTCACTACACAAAGGCATTACGGAAGAAAACAGAATGGATAGCGCGGTGACAAAAGTTCCAGTGTAATGGTGGCGTTCTCGTAATCGAATCACTCCCAGTTCTCACATTTCAATTGCCAGGAGTCTTTCTCACTAATTTTTGTGTTCCCCAAGGTGTAGTTCTTTCCTCCACTTTGATTTTCAATTAAGTGCATTCCCGAGTATTCGTTCCTGTTAAGGTATGTAAATGATGCCATTGGTGGTTAGCATTCGGAGATGTCCGCCCCTCCTGAACTGTAAAATGGTCATACCAAACTGATTAGTTGGTGTGCTGCTGTTGGGAATCCAGAAGGCGGACGACACAAAGGTTCTCTTAATGGAGAAACCAATACACTACTTAAGCCTCTCAACGGGACCAAGAACAAAAGCACTCATTTGCACACCGCACTCTTCTGAGGATGCTCCAGTCTCTTTGGACACCATGTCTCAGTTCCGTCATGTGGCAAAAGCCATTAAATGTCATTCTGCCTTCCAACGATCCTTCCCGTATCTCTCCCGTATTTATCCCGCGATCATTTCGATCCCTGCGGCGACTGAATAGTGGTGTGAGTAGTATGGTGCGACCGTCTATCCTCACTACACTGCATGCTCTGTATTTACCAATGTGTTCGGTTGTGTTGGTGTTTTACTTTATTGAAAGTGAAACACCAACGGAAATACAGTCATCAGCTTTTGGATGGTTGCCTCCGGATACAACTTGACAACAAGTTTCTTTCCAGATCCAGTTAGCTTTTGTGCCGAGTCATAAGTTCGTGCGGTTTTTTCATGTTAACAATGTATTTACAAAGCTGAGAAGACTGGTCTTCTGTGTTCCACCTCCATACCCGTATATTGTTATCTCCAGATATTCACCTCCCCGGTGGGAACAATTCTTCCAGATTTCAGTCTAAAGATTTTGAACCTCCTCTTTTTATTAATGGGACATTGGACTAATTTTAGCAGTGTTCGTTGTTACTGTCTCATTGGACTTATCACAGCACAGCGTTTTAAAGTGGATAGCATGTTTCCAAAATTTTGTCTGATGATGTACATTCTGGTCACTCCAACCTTCCTAAATGTATCTTCGCATCCCCAACTACGCCCCGTTTCCAATTCGTGTGTGTGTGCAGATACCCGTGCATACCGATATCTTGCTGTTGTTTACTTAACACAGCTTCTTATTGAACTCAAAAATTTAGCGAAAGAAATGACCACAAACTTGTATTAATGCTAGGTATATACATATACGTACATATGTACACATATGTACACCCAGGACAAATACCGAATATTATTTGCTCAAGGTGAACAGTTTATTGGCTTGACTTATCCACACAGTTGCCCGCTAAACACTGACAATCGAAAATATGTTTGGTCTGGTTACTACAGTGATTCCATCTGTCCGTTCAGTAGTATGAACGACAACATGGTCCGTAGTTGTTTACTTCCAACTGTTTACGCCAAGTTGTTTACGCTCTCATAATTAGAGGGTGTAATTTGCATGCGGATCCTATGGCACAAACAACAGCAACCGATCGAGATGTCAACATTTTCTGCGGTTCAAGGTCAATCAGCGAGTAAGAGGAGGTGCTGTGGAAGACCGAATATGTGAATATTGACGATGAAAGATTATAGACCAATCTTGGAAAAGAGTCACATGATCACAACAAAAGTGTGCATCAGGAGCTGTACTTGTCATCATACGGTGTGTGTGGTGGTATCAAATCGGAGCATATGCGAATCTAGTTTTGTGCTGAACTGCCCAAAGATAGAGACAGACAGATCGTACATTTATAACGAAAACTGGTCCATCGGAGATTCTCATTGTTCGGTTCTCACATACCCACGCCGTTCGTGTGCTTATGTGTTTGCGCGTAAATTCCAGCCCACGACTCAGCGAGGTTCAATCCAGCGGTCTTGCGCACTTCTGCCTGGTTCTGTGCATGTGGCTGGTGCTGTCTGTTGTGGAGTTTCGCCTGTTATTTCTCGCCAGTTGGGTTAGTTTTTCTCCAGCGATGACCTCTTCAATTTCTTCCTTTGTTCGTGAACCATCCACTTTGGGCTTTGACCACATCCCACCTCCGCACTGGAAAATTCTCCTGAGTGTTGGAATAATCGTTTCTTCCATCTGGTCACCCATCATACAATGAATTCGCTGGAATGCATGGGAAAGTTGATGAGTGTGAGATTGATGATGTAAAGAGAATGTTGGAGCAGAGTCAGGGGGCAACTGGGGAAAGGGGGGAGTAAACCCGATTACAGCCTACAACATGCAACAAACTGTCGAGTACTGTGATAGGCAATCGAGGAAACCTCCGAACAGGAATCTCAGCGGTACTAAACACTTTTAGGGAGGAACAACAGTATTCACGACTGCCGTTAAGTGACAGGTGCCCTCACGTTTTGATTGGACATTTTCTTGCCGCGTTTTCCCACACCGTTTCATCTGGCATCTCGGTTGTTTGAATCAGATACGCACTCAATATCAGCCGATCGTTGCCTGTGATTGGTTGGCACCAGTCTCAACATAATTCCGTCTGCATCACTGAACACTGATTGGCTGAACCTTCTCCAATCAAGAAACCAGTTCGAACTCATTAAACAAACAGCACCTGACGAAAACGATTTTCGAAGATTTAGCTTAGCTTTTGAAACTTGGTGAAATGATGTGGCTAGCGCACTATAAATGTGTGTGTGTGGTAATCTAAAATCTCAGGACAATCATTTGCTCACCACCACGCACCATAGTTTCGGGTCTACCAGTCAAAATGACGAGATTACAACCAACCAGGAGATTTCCTGATTAATGTGATGTCATGAAAAACAATGTGTAGCGAACAAGCTCGTTTTCAGTGATTCATCATCAGGCTAAATACATCACATTTAAATGTGATGTATTTAGCCTGATGATNTACACATTGTTTTTCATTACTACGCTGGGAATTTTTACGAGATAATGTGATGTCACTTCTCAACCAACCGTCAAACAGGAGAATCCACTGTTAAGCAACTACACAACGAACGCAGTGTGGTTAACGCAGTATTATTTCGCACTGGTTAACGAAAACCAGTTTTACACAGTATCGGTTCCAAACAGGTCGACTGCGTCAACGCTTCCCCTTTTCCTTTATGTCCCCCTTATCGACTTTCAGCTAGGCTAATCTTGGATCCAGTCTAGATCACCACTTGTTGTCGTCCCTGCGAATTTAACTACTACAGATTCTTACAGCCATTTGAAAACATTTGTCCTCATACAGACTGTGGAAATGTTGTCAACCGCTTTGCCAAACTATGGTTAGTCGAGTTAACTGTATTGAAGGCCAACCTAATTTGCGGTCCACCATTGTGTTTCCTAAACAGATAAGCAATTGTAGTATTGGCA
Source organism: Paragonimus westermani (assembly GCA_008508345.1). Lineage (NCBI taxonomy): Eukaryota > Metazoa > Platyhelminthes > Trematoda > Plagiorchiida > Troglotrematidae > Paragonimus > Paragonimus westermani. The sequence goes on from QNGE01000835.1 coordinate 11,467, forward strand.
GGTCTGCACTGTCGCGCTCCGCCAAAATTGTGGAGCCCAAGTGATCTCAGTAACCTGAATTGGGCACTTTTTTAAATTCGAGCTGTACCGTTCTAGTACCTTCGACATTGCTGAACATATTTCCAATATTCGGTCCTTTTGATAAGTCAAAATGGCCAACTCAGCAGACAAATAGTTGTGGGCTGATGTTATCCATTCGAGCATTTTATTCAATCACATGCATCTTCAGAGCTAACAAGGTCTTTAAGTCTGTCAAATTTGATAAGAATTCATACGAATAGATAGTATTTTCGTGGGTGATACTAACGTTCACTGCACACAGCAGTGCATAAATTTCTACCGATTACGACTGTTTTGGCTTGCTTTAGTTAGTGCGAGTTTCCAGTTATGCACCGGAATATTGAACAAGTTAGTGAGATCAATGTTTTGACCGGTCACTAGCACATGGTTAGTGATCGAAAAGTTGACATCTGAGCTCTCACACGCTGCAGCGATTGAACAAACAGTGTGCAGCATGTTGACTAATCTGTACGTCTCGACTCCCATTTGCGTAAGCAATGCAACCGCTGTTGCACTCCTACGTATTATGCTATGCCTTGTAGCAATTTGGGTTGGAATGAATGGTTTAAGTCGCCTGTACACAAACACTTGTTCTTCCTCTGTTCATTTCAACCCACTTTAAATTATCGATTGTTGTCCATCGAATGCTATGTCCACTACGAGTTAATTCGGGTTTAGGTCTCGGAGTTTCACAACCCTTACTCCAACTCGCTTAGATTCGGATCGATTACCGGCCGACCAGGCCATACCGGAATCATTGAATGTGGTGGGGTTTATTTAGCTAATGGGTGACTGTGTGGAGAACGACAGGGGTGGCCATACTGGATGTGCTTTTGGGTGAACGTCTGAAACGCCAGTGTGATGACTAATCGCAAAAACTTCCACTGATTTTAATCCTGTCAGAGAAATGACACGTCTCACGTTGGGCTCAAAATGGGCATAATCAGTACAGCCCCATGCTCGACGTGTTGACAGTTCACTGAGATCGGAAAAAATTCAGAGATGTGCACACGGAATTGAACAGAAGTTCCATACACCCCTTGATCTCAGACGAAAAATATGTCGGGACGTTCGACACAAACAAGAGCAGACCCCTAAAAATCGGATCCGTACGTTTCAAGCTGCTTACATCAAAAATGAGCCTTTGCCTGTATAACCGGTGTATACGGCCTATTGGTTACACATACAAAGCAATCAAATCGTTCACACCGAAAGACAAATCTTCTGCCTTTTTTATAACTCCACATATTCAGCAAATGTGCTTGAGTCATATGGTGATAAACATACTCGTACACTTCAGAAAAAAATGGGCAAATAGCCATAATCGATTTCAGTTGAAATATCTGTCGATTCAGTTTTGCGGGCAGTTGAAGGGTAAGACGACCGAGTTCGCACAGAATTCGAACAAAATAACGAGTGTCAGGGCAGGATTGAAGCCGGATGGGTGCAAACAAATCATTCAAACGGGATCTAGTTGAAGATGTAAAATATATCTTTGAAGAGATTTGAATAAAGGGGATGAGTTGCGTAAGAAGGGAGTTTTGCTAAAAATTACTCGCACACTGTGAAATGATGTGAAACTATAAAATAGACTAGATATATACGAGGAATGTGTTTGTGTAGGGACGCGTTTTGCAAAGGGGTTAGTAAGACGTACAAAACCGTGGGAACAATACAATTAGTGGTGGCAAACAAACATTGGTAAGTCGATTGACTAAGTGATGTGGGAAGGAGAGGTTTCAAACATCGACCATAAAAACAGGACGTTCAGGCTGTGTTGAATGCATCCCTACTATGATATATTGTTACTTAGAGTTATTCATGCAAAGTTAACGGATGCAATTCGAGACGAAGTTTCAGTATGTGCATGTAAAGATCGGTGTGAAGTAGAAAGGTCCTCATATCGATTTTGACCCATAAGTCAAAAAAACACCAACACAACTGGATGTGCTAAGGAACAGACCGTAGGAGGTTGACCAAACTGACAATTCAAACTAAACGTCGAACCAGGTGGGGGTAGCACAATGGGCCCAATGCTCAATACGTATCATTTGTACATTAGATTACAAAACTGTCACCATGAACGGGTATTGATGTGATATAAAGTGGGCTAGAGAAAGAGCATAGGGTCACAATTTGTGGAACATTAATCGGCTATAATTTTGGATGCAACTGTGTGGATAGTTAAGGACTGATCGGTCTTGTGTTACACATAGAGGTGAATTAAATGACAGACAAGTGCGAATCGTTCATCGGACGTCGTAAGTCACCGTCAACCTGACAGGTCAAAGTGGACTATATACGTGTTTCATCACAAACTTCTGTGCTGGTTGCAGGAAAATACACCGTATACGTGGGAATAGAATAGAGAATGTTAACACTAAACCCAGTAAACAACCAGTTAAATATGGTCTTGGTTACGGGAATGAATTTCCAGTTTGTCATGCTCTACTCCCGCTTCTTTTTTTTCTGAAAATTTGCTGCAGAGCGAAATTCTCGATGTACGCAACTTGTACTTCAGTTTCATTACGACCTGATCACGTACACCAACATTGTTTGACTCGTCCGTTATGAAAATGCGTTCATTTGATTGTGTGGAGACAGAGAGAGAGAGAAGTGACAAACGCTAATATGCCCCAATTTCTGTGTTTGCCTCTCAAGACAGGGCAAACGAAACCTCTTGGATTATAGACAGGATGCGTAATGCGAAGGCAAAAACTGTCAATATCGAGCACCGAGGCATATGTAGATAAGACTGACAGCAAAAAACAATTTGAAACAGACAAGTAATGTTTGGGTAATTTGAACAAAACAATTAGTTAGGTAGATTTCGGATTGGCTCCTCAAAATCAAATCACCGTTAACACGGAAAACGTCTAATCTAGTTTCTACAGTATTCGGGGGGGGGCATGGTCAAAGTAACAAGCGACAAAAACAAAAACGACCAATTATTTAATCTGAATGACACTCACTGCGGCTAGGCTCAAGACAGCTAAAGGTTCGCAACTAAATGTTTTGTACACACAATACAGGTTTGAACAGGTTTGTTACGACGGCTTCAGTAAATTTTAGGAACCATGGTTTATGGTAGCACATTAAGACGGGGAATACTGAGGTCAAGTTCACGTTGTGGATAGTTGACAGGATGTGTCGTCCGATTGAGAAGATCAGGGCTTACGAGTTTCTGTGACTGCTGTAACTGGAGTTGGGACCTACGAGCGCGTAAACAACGGCGGATAACCGAACGATGCATAACGGTAATGAACGACGGGGCTAATTCATCTCGTCTTGATAACCCATCAACTCGAGGCTACCATATGAACACAGGGTACAGACCGGTCTTCTCACATAACTCCCTTATGTCACCCAGCCCGACGACCATGTGGGAACAAACCCTGTGACAGTCCGGGGGGAGGGGTTGGGACTAGGACCAAAACAAAGTCAAAAGGGCTGGACCGGACAAAAGTCCATACAGTCCAGAATAGGCGTGTAGTCGGGATGATAACAAAAGTTTGCACGACGGCCGAGGACGTTCATGAAGACCGGAGGAGTACACGATGATCGGACAGGTGATTTTCGGTCACAAGTCCAGTTTGTTCGTGTTTTTGCCACACACTGTTTTTGGGGAACTAGCGCCTTCTCTGACAAGGTCCGTTGTCGGGCCTGTTTGTGAACCCACTTAGGTACATGTTCTATCATTCATCAGACTACTGATCACTCGGTTCTGCCTATGTAACTGCAGAGAAAGTTACACAGGCAGAACCACTCATGAGAGTGTGCGAAATGGATTCTGATCTCAGAACACTCATTGTTTCAAACTGTCTTCATATGGTTAATGTAATAGAATGACAAGAAGGACTACTACTTCAACCCGCCTAATTAAGTCTTTAAGATGGTTTAAAATCAAACGTTTGATTTCATTTATTTATGCTCCAGTTTGATCGGATAGTTCTGGTATGTGCATGATATAATCTGCTACTTTGACGCGGGGGTCATGCTCGTTCACTGAATCAATAAGGAGGGCTATGTTAATTATGACTTCGATCGGTCTAGGTACAGCCTTGCCTGATAAACCAAAGGGGAGCAGTCGGCCGATAAGCAAATGCGCTCATAGAGCTGCATGTCGTACTACTGACTGTGCAGCAGTGCTCTTGTAGGCAGACAGGAACCTGTAGGCATACAGCAGGAATATTTTTATGGTTGCGGCACTGATGTTTTCTGAATCAGCAGGAGATGAGTAAGGAAAGGTACCCTAAAACAAAGAATACTGACCGTCCAACTGTTGACGGTGACCGCGGGCATATATTCCAATATGGTCCACAAACGTTCGGTGTAATCCAAAAACCTGATATGGCTTTCAGTATATCCACTGCATGCAGCAGCACTCAGGATCAAATATTAATGTCATATTTCCCACACCGTCAGACTAGGCAAGATCTTTACTCTCGAATAAGTCACATTCTTAAGTCAATGGTTAAGGGTAGGGTGTTCCAAGAAAAACCTGTATCCTGTTGTCTCACAAGTCAGACTTTTAAGTCAGAGACTTGTAGTGGTGTCCCTCAACGCAACCCCCTCCGCAACATAAACGACCTGGAAGTTACTGAAGTCTAACAAGGCTCTTGAACCAGAGTTCATCTCTCCTTCTCTTTTCAAGGATGGTGGGGAGAGGTTGATATCAGAACTGCTAAAACTCCTTCAGACGGCTTAGGAAATTGAAGGGTAGGCACCTCGTGATTGATGCTTATCAACAGCAGTTATCCTTTTCAAGAAAGGGACCCGAATTCTATGTGAAAACCTCGGAGACATTGGTTCAGAGTTTGCAGTGTCCAAATCACTCACTGATCTCATTTTACGTTGGCTCACTAAGCCCAGAAGAAGTAAGATACATAAAGAACATGCAACATTCTGGCACAGTCTGTGGACGGTGCCAACCAATAAGAACGAGTGACAGGACGCAATCCAATCAAAGTCAAGGAAGTTATTTTTGTCTCATATATATTGATTCGCATTAAGACATTATTGAGATTCAATCTGTCGTGTAGTGAATACACCGTTCTTGATATCACCACTTGACTTCTTCTACATGGTGACAGAGGTGAAAGACCAGGATCTGTCAAAGATGACGTCCGTTGGAGGTCTGAGCATAGTACCACCAGCCCCACTGAAGCTGAACGAAGACGATGATCTTGCCAGCCGATGGAAGACATGGAAGCAGAAGTATGAGGACTTCCGTACGCTATCTCGTTTGGCGACTACTGAGAAAGAATATCAATTAGCCATGTTTCGGCACGCAGTCGGAGACGAGGCAGTGAGACTGATGAATACATTTTCATTCGAGCCGAAAGAAGACGCCGGTGATTGGGAGGTGATGATGAGGAAGCTAGAACAGTTTTGCTTGGGCCAAATGAACGATACGTTTGAACGCTACAAATTTAACAGCCGCACACAGGGACCAAGCGAATCAATGAATCACTTCATTCAAGCGCTGATGTCTATGTCCGAGTCATGCGGTTTCTGCAAATGTATGCAGGACAAGTTGATCAAAGATAGGTTGATCATTGGGATGAACGATGCCAACATCACCAAACGTTTGCTGAAAGACCCGAAATTGAGTTTGAAGCAATGCATAGATATTTGCCGCAGTGAGGAGGCAGCCGACAAAAAGGCAGAAGCCCTCAGAACTCACTCGACAGAAGAAATCCACCGGATCAACGCAGAATACAACCGGAATCTGAAAGGATGCTCCTTCTGCGGAAGACGTCATGGTGCGCTAAAGGAACAATGCCCGGCATGGAAGAGAAGGTGTGCAAAATGTGGAAAAGCCAACCACTTCGCGAACTGCTGCAAGAGCACTTCGATAAATTCCAACCGAGCACCATACTCCCCGACCATCAGTGCTGTGAAGATGGAAGAACAACATCCAGGAGTACGATCGGCGGAAATCGAACTCGATGGAAAAAGGATCAACTTCCAGTTGGATTCGGGAGCAGGTGTCAGTCTCGTTCCACGATCTTGCATTCCCACGGTGCCGCTGAGCGCCACGAACTTAACGCTTCGCATGTGGAACCGGACTGCTGTGAAACCTGCAGGAAAGTTTACAGCAACCCTCCGCAACCCAGCCAACGGAAAGCAGATCCAACAAGTGATTTTCGTGGTCGAGGAAGATTTCCTGCCACTTCTGGGAGTCGAGGCTATTGAAGCGCTCGATCTGGTAACGTTCCACTGTATCAATGCTATAACTACTGAATTATCACATATTTGCGAAAAGTATCAGGGCGTTTTTGATGGCTCCTTGGGAAGTTTCCCGGGCATTTGCAAGCTATCAATAGACCCAACCGTACGACCAATCGTGTTACCTATGCGTCGCCTACCGTTTGCGATAAAGGATAGTTTCGAAAAAGAGATTTCGCGTTTGGAGAATCTGGGAGTGATCAGGCGTGTGGAAGTACCTACTGACTGGGTAAGCCAAGTTACCGTTGTTACTAAAAAGTCTGGTGAATTGCGCGTCTGCATCGACCCAAAGCCACTGAATGCAGCTTTGAGGAGAGAACACTATAGACTTCCATTATTAGAGGATATTCTTCCGTGTTTAGCTGGCGCAGGTTACTTTACGAAGGTTGATTTATCAGCCGCTTTTTGGCACGTAAAACTTGATGAAGAATCCAGCTTTCTCACCACCTTTGGAACTCCGTTTGGTCGATACCGCTGGCTTCGACTTCCATTTGGTTTAAAAGTTTCGAGCGAAATTTTCCAAAAGCGCCTCATTCAATCCGTAGAGAACCTCACTGGTGTTGTGTGCATAGCGGATGACGTTTTGATACACGGTCGGACTAAGGCAGAGCACGACCAAAACTTAGAAAGATTCCTTGCTAGGTGCCAACAACTAGATATCAAGCTCAAAAAAGAAAAGATTGAATACTGCGCGACTGAAGTAATTTTTCATGGGCATTTATTAACAAAGGACGGACTCAAGCCAGATCCAGCTAAGGTAGAGGCGATTAGAGATATGCCGCCACCAACCGACGTGAAAGATGTATCGCGTTTCAACGGCATGATCAACTATCTGAGCAGATTCTTGTCTCGTTTAGCTCAAATAATGCAGCCTATTAGGCAACTTACACACAAAAACACTGTATGGACGTGGGGCGACCCACAGGAACAGGCGTGGCTGAAGGTGAAGCAACTGATCATGAAAGCACCAGTTTTACGCTATTACGACCCACGACTGCCGTTAGTCGTCCAGTGCGATAGCAGCCAGAGTGGTATCGGAGCCGTGTTGCTACAGAATGGACAACCTCTGGATTTTCGCAGCCGAAAAATGATCGATGCCGAGACCCGGTATGCACAAATCGAGAAAGAACTACTAGCAGTTGTGTTCGCCATGGAAAAGTTTAATGACTACACTTTTGGAAGGAAGACGACAGTTCAAACCGACCACAAACCGTTGACCACCATTGTTAATAAGCCGTTAGACAAGGCTCCGCGCCGTTTACAGTCTATGCTGGTACATCTACAGAAGTATGATTGTGATATAATTTACACCCCAGGAAAGGATATGGTACTAGCCGATACGTTATCGAGAGCACCCGTACCTACATGCGAAGACAAAGGGGCAGAATTCGATCAGGTCCATCTCACACTGGCCGAACCAGACGAGCGGATGTCACGAATACGTGAAACCTTCGCAGAGGACGAAGAAATGCAAAAACTCATGCAACAAATCCGAGAAGGTTGGCCGGATAATACCCGATCTGTGGAAGAAATAATCCGCCCGTACTTCAAGGTTCGAGATGAGTTGACTACAGAAGACGGACTGATTTTCCGTGGGAACCGCCTTGTGATCCCCAGACCGGCAAGGAGAGCAACACTGCAGGAACTACACCGTTCCCATTTGGGCATCAACGGATGCATAAGGCGTGGGAAGGAAACTGTTTACTGGCCTGGGAGTACGAGTCAAGTTAAAGATTTCGTGTCCAACTGCGATGTCTGTAATCAACACGGTAGTCGTCAACCGAAGGAACCTATGCACCGTCGCACCGTACCACATCGACCATGGCAACATGTGGCAGCTGATTTGTTTTCACATGCAGATAAGACGTACCTCCTAGTCACCGACTACTTCAGCGATTTCTTCGAAGTCGAAAAGCTTAACACAACCTCATCGGAAGAAGTGATCAACAAACTGAAAAGTCAGTTCGCACGATACGGGATTCCAGAACGCGTCAGATCAGATGGTGGTCCACAGTTCGCATCTCATCAATTTGCAGACTTCGCTAATAAATGGCGTTTTGCACACGAGATTTCCAGTCCTTATCACAGTCAGTCTAATGGAAAAGCAGAATCAGCCGTCAAAGAAGCAAAGAAAATAATGAAGAAATGCCTTGCAGCCAAAGAAGATCCGTACTTGGCCCTGCTAGAGCACAGAAACACACCGTCTGCCGATATAGAACTGAGTCCCGTACAAAGACTTTTCGGGCGACGAACGAAAACCAGGATACCTTTGGTTGAAAACGCTTTAGATCCACATCAAACCCCATGGACGGTAACACGACAACGTTTGAAAAAACGCACGGAAAGGGAAGCACTGATATACGACAGAGGGTCGCGGGAATTACCACAACTGGCAGAAGGTGATTCAGTTTGGATACAACCACTTGGGGCAGGAACAAACACCTGGCAAAAAGGAACAGTTGTTAGAGGAGCAGGCGAACGATCGTACGAAGTACTAAGTACTAATCAAGGACTACTGCGAAGAAACAGGGTGCACTTGCGTAAAGGATCCACGTCGACACTGGATAATAGTTCTAGCCTAATCGAGAACAATCGGGAACATGAATTCGTATTGAGAAACCGGAAGATCCCCAAAGTTATTTAAAAAACAACGAAGGATGTGGACGGTGCCAACCAATAAGAACGAGTGACAGGACGCAAGCCAATCAAAGTCAAGGAAGTTATTTTTGTCTCATATATATTGATTCGCATTAAGACATTATTGAGATTCAATCTGTCGTGTAGTGAATACACCGTTCTCGATAATGACTTCTTCTACACAGTCTTGGATGTGTTTATCGCAATTTTATTTTTCGACGGATCTTGAAACATCGGCACTCTTATAGATAGACGACTGTCAAGGTGTAATTAGACCTTATCCCTGCTTTAATTTCCGTTGCACGTAACACACCATGGAAATGTCTTCTTCACAAGGGAGTACCAAGAAAATACTTGAATCTGTTAAGATCACTGTAGGCTGACTCTGCAACAAGGATGAGGGTTTACGGACAAGTGTCTCGGGTGTTCATCACCTTTAGTGGCGTCCGTCAAGGGAATCCTATCGCCCTCTTCCTATTCAGTTTTGTCATGCACGAAATTCTGAAGGATTTGCTTGAGTAGTTCAGTGAGCGTGGTGTTGAGTTTCTTCGTGGAGTTAGGTTGGCGTGCCTGGTGTGAGCTAATGACACTGTCCAGCTTGGCCTCTCTGCGAGAGATAGGCAGACAGTGCTAAACAAGGTGAGTTACCAGGCTGAGTTGTATGGAATGCACTTCGCACCGTCAGAGTGCAAATTGCCTATTGAGGACTGGGACATTCCAACCCCTATTTTCCTCATTGCAGACTATGTGCAGCTTCACATACTTTGGTAGCACTATCTCGTCAGCCCGTAATATTGCTGATGAGACATCCACGAGGTTAGTAAGGGCATCCTGGGTCCCCTGTGGCGTCGAAAAGGCGTTCGGTTATCGCTAAAAAGGAAAGGTGTATAATGTATGAATGTGTAAGTTCTATTTTGCTCTGTGGTTCAGAAACGTGGCGTGCTCACAACGAAAATGTTAACACACTTGCTCTGTTTGACCACCGGTGTATCCGCCAATTAGCGTACATCAGGCGGAATGATTGTGTGAGCAATACTGCCGTTCACCGACACGTACTCGGGTGAGATCTGGATGCGTGAACGGTTGGTCAAATAATTGCGTTGCACAGCTAGCGACGGTTGGACCAGGTATTCCGCATACCATCTGAGCGTTTGTCATAAGGGGTGTGGGACACTATTGGAGGTCAACATTCCCTTCGATTGACCCTGTCACACTCTTCCCCATGACCTCGTCCAACCAGACGCTTGTTATTGTTATTCTCACAACCCGCGTCTAAAAGTACTAATTCCTCCAGCCCGCCCCGATCAGTCATTGAATCTCATTCACCCGCCCACACACACACTGTTATCCGTCAATCTCACCCCACCCCCTAACCCTGTAAATACGGTCATCCTGCCCGTCTCGAAAGCGTCAACAACTAACCGGTCCGCCCGAAGGTCGAGTATTTAGACCCACATCGGACCGATGCGCCTCAACTCGTCGGTTGGTCCTGGCCTGGCGGTCACCTGTACACACACGTGTGGTAGTTTTTGGACCGTTGACGGTCTGTTGAGGCCAAACATCGTATCTTATTCCGTGAATGCAAACGAATTTAGGCTCGTTTGCTGTAATTGATCGTATTGTTTATATCAATAGTACCACGAATTGGTTATGATTTTGGTGTCGTTGGTTATACGTGTGTCGCTCAACGTTCGTCGCAAGAACGTACACGGGGCATTTCAGACTGAGACCACCAGCAGTTGGGTAAAACTACGTGGTGCTCAAGCAACAACATGGTCACCAAATATGCAGACCCTGCTTGCTCCACGGAACAAAATGGATAGGTGTCGCTTGTCTGGTTGACCACTCAAATCGCTGGTTAGAAACGCCATCCGAGATGTGCCGCAGCCAATGGCATACCTGCATGAATACCACTTCCAATTCTCCCGCCTAGTCTTCTTTTATTACTAGTATCATTATTCGTAAACGTTTCAGCGACGTTTATTCACTTAGGGTATTCTACATCAGTGCTGACATAAGCAGCGGTCCCAGCCACATCACATTCTGGTTGAACTGATGGCTGCTGTGATGATGATGATGATGATGATGATGATGATGATGATGATGATGATGATGATGATGATGATTTGGATGAGTTGGATGATGATGATGATGATGATGATGATGATGATGATGATGATTTGGATGATGATGATGATGATGATGCGCATGAGGCCTACTACTGTTTCACATTCTCTTTGACCAAATCGGAGGTGACACTCCGTTCCCTTAATGAAGTGGATTTCATTCTTTAATCAGCAGTTGGCTGACCGCCTAGCGATTCCTTATGACCTCAGTGATTTAGAATCGACTCCGATGGTCAATGGCAGAATATGTGATGCTTGTCAACATTGCAGTTTTCAGTTGTGTCAATGCAGAATAGTAATGTTTGCTAATTGTCGTTCATAGGACTAAAGAACGTCACTGTTACATCCAAAGGTTGGTTCAAGTATTGCATTCCCTCTTAGGATGCTCATGCCTACGAATTACCCTGAACTACGGTTGAATACAACAGTTCATCCCTGTTCAATATAAGATTGCTTATACATTAATTAAGACGCCTGTTCGAGAAATACAATGCCTTAAAATTAAGCTCCCGTCAAGTCAGGCAACTGTACGACCAATGAGATAAGTAATCGTGGTGTTATTAGAATCCAGATCTTCTTATTGAAACAAGATATCCGAACGCGATATCGATCAGAACGAATTCGATAAGGGGGGGGAGTTTTCGGTCTGCAGATAACATGAAAATCAATGGATATTGATTTCATCCTTCCTAATACATGCTTTCATCCTGCACCATTGTACGACGCGAGTGATACTCATTTGGGGCTCAGCTTCCAAACCCAGAATTAATGGGTTGAACAGCTGTTAGTAATTAGTGAGTTTCTGTTATCAAATCAATAGACCATTTTATGAGTCGATTTGTTACAAAAAATACTGACACGATCAAGCTGCCACACGGCACCATCTTTCACTCAGTGGTATTGAGTGAGTGTAGCTTTTTATCTTCAACTCGGCACTGCTGTATGTGACGGAATACAGTAATAACTACTGTTGCGTACCACCGACGAGTTATGCGAAATTGGTTTTGTGTGATTATCGTAAGAGAATGCAGGTTAATCCGTCTATTTCCCCACTAATCGGTTCAAACTAAATTAGCCAGATCATCTAGATTAATTTCGTTCCAAGATGATCGTTCTTCGGCTTTGTTAACTTAGGGTGGCAATTGTAGAACAAGTCAGGTTCAGAACAAGATTTGTATTCACTACACCACGCACAACACCTCATCTAGTCTGTTATCGATACTATAGATATAGGTCAATGTCGAACAATCTGATTGGCCAATGCAAATATGGCGTACACGATTGGCTGCATTCCACCACAGCAATTCTCTAAGTGGACAACTACGGGTCCCCAGTCTACCGTTTGCCACTTTACTGCGCGCAATGATGGTTAACCTGTCCGAATACGTAATATAAACTGCTTCATGTCCACCCAAGCCTACTTAAACTTTCACACGATCGTTCGACGTGGCGACTTTAAGGCATATTGTGAAAGAACCAAATTTAAGCGAGCGGGGAGGCTTGGCGTTCGGGAGCGTCAATCTATGAGAAGTCAGTAGGGTGTACCAAGGCGGAAATACTCAGTCATTTATAACGCGTACCATTTTTCAGAAGGAACTTTTTGTCGCAGAGTAAGTCGCATCTTAGCATTGACATAACACACTATCAGAACGTGCACCAAAGTAGTGCAGTTGTTATAGTCGAGTGGATTGGATTTCTGGAAATGAAAGTGTAATAACCGGGTCGCTTCTTGCCAGTTCCAAATGGCTAGCTCAAACCTAACTCCGCATATTTTTGAACTGAACCGTTCGGTGAAACTGTGGCGTGTCGTCAGGTGTAACTTTCTGGGGGAGAGGGACAGCTGACTATTGCTAGTCTTCTCCGGAAGGTCTGCAAACTACACTTTCAATGAAATCCAATAAACCACAATGAACTCAAAGTAATCTAATATACAAACGAATATTCTCGCTGACTTAAATCAAAACACCATGTTGGATCCTATTTGAATTTTCTATGCTGTTGACACAGGTACGAGTCTTGCAGGCTGTTACATGAGCTTTGTCTGTTGTCACACCCCCTTCTTGTTGTGCAAACAGTGATCCACTCGGTTTTCTTTATTACGGTGAATGACCGGAGATCAGAACGTACTATTCAAGTTCTTTGACAGATGGAGAAATTATGAAACATTCAGTGAATTTTGTGCACGCGTCTTAGCGATCGAGTATTGGTCAAACAAATGCAACAGTTCTAGCAAAGAACGTCTTGGCAGCAGGCGAAGCTTGCTAAACGTCCACCTCCAAGAACCTTTGTGATTTGATCACACTTCCTATAGTGCTTTCGAAAGACTGTAAGCAAATTGGCGCTCGTTAACCAATGTACCAACAATGTACTTAATTTACATATCCTTACTAGCAAATACCATATGTTTGTATGAATAACTTGATACGAAGCAGAGATGTAGTACTTAATGCGAAGTTGGCCATTAACGATTTACTTAGTGGATCGGTCAAGACTGACGATTCTATACATGGGCAAACTCAAAATAGCTGTTCTACAGGCACCCCGGATGATATCCATTATGAGGACAGACTGTTGGATAAAACGGTTACTTAAAAATATATGGTGTTCAGTGGATGCCAACTGATTCCTAATGGTGTACTGACAATCACGAAGGTTCTTCAACCAGTGGCTGTGGTACCTAACTGATACGATTTGGCCGTCGTAATTTTGCATATACAAAGCTTACAATTAATGGGTTCCGAAACCCCGCTAGGGGATAGGCGTGCTCACGGGGCCAAGTTTGCGTATGATCACGTGGTCCACGCGTTAGGCGGCAAGCTCTAGGGCACTTGAGTGTGCCCGTCCATTGTCAGCGTTGTTCAATGAAACAGCGGCTGATCTAACAATGTCAAGCCAAATCGACCTAGAGAGGTAGATTTTCAGCGTTTTAGATACTCATGTTATTGTCGAATGAAATCCAACAGACCCAGTGAAGTTGGCCCACTAAAGAATCACCACTCTCAAGCCAGTCTAGTTACCTGACATCCACAACCAGTATACTCGAGACTTGCTCGAAGTTAATCCCTTTTAACCAGGCCACTGAAATGACTTCGTGGCAGCCGTTGTAATCTGGTTGTTTCAGCCGCGTTCACGTAAGTCAGTAATGGCGAACAACACGAATCTCACGTATGCCAGTGCATACCCATTTAAACAGTAGTTCATGTGACCAACTGCATGTAGACTCATGTTTGTCTCATTGGGGAAATCGGACCAATTAAGTGCACACTATTCGTATCCACAGTTGCGAGGCCGCATTCTTATCATTGAGATGTAATATAAACTGAAATTGGAAATTGTGGGATAGGGTATGGACTATGGAGGTTCAGATGATGCAACCTGCATTCTCGTGAAACCGTTATTGAGGTCTGAATTGATAATGTTGCTACCTCGCACGCTCAAATCCAAGAGTACCAGGCCTACTTATATTGTTGGGGTGTCTCAATCCTCAAGGGGTTGGGGCAAGTTGTATGAGTAACGTTAACAGGACTGGTTAGATTCAGTTGCTGATGTTAACAACTTGTGATTATGAAAGCAATAAGTTCCTCTATCGACTCAGTTGGGCACAACGAGAGAGAAAACAAGGGCCGCAATAGCCCGCTCGGATTCACCGGGATGTACCCACCCCTGCAAGTCAACTGCAGCCATCATATGATTGGTCGAACAACGGGTCGATCGATTGGAACAAGTATGCTAATCGGATCTGACCTAATTGAAGAAGAAAACAAAGTCAAATTCAGGATGAGGTCATATATAGACATGAACATCATGCTGACACGTTAATTATTGGTCTTTGCTGTCGCACCTTTAGGTGATTGACGTTATTGGCTAGCCAGTTGCGTACTTTGTTGGAATCGCATGTTGTTTCATCGGTTCATTTAGCAAACTGGGTAGCTGTTTGTGAAGGTGTTTGGTGCAGTTTTACTTAAGTATGGAAGTGAGTATCAACAGCGGCCCACTAGCGTGATCACCTCAACTACGGTAAGCCGTTAATATCTGGCTTTGGTCAGCTACTCAACCAGAGAGTTTCCATTGCACACAAAGTGACTAACATTTCAGTGAATTTTTTAAGAAGACACGACTTTGTGTGGGTGTTTGAACAGCAAAAATGAGCAAAAGAGCGGTAATTTAAGCCAATTTTGGGAAAATCTGATTCGGACGGTGGAGATGGCGTAAACTAAACCATTTAACATAGGCTAGGATCTAGAAACGGTTACCCACGCTAAAGCACACTCTTCACATCAGACCATATTCATTTAAACCGGTCGTTCACTTTTTTGGAAATGGACAGTCAGAGTTTGAGAAGAAATCTTCATCTCATGTCTCAAAGGATTTCTTCAGATTGCTCGATAGTTATTTATACCCGGATATTACGGCGCCATAGGTGACCCGAATGGATCATTTGAAATTGAGTTCGTTCGGGTTACTTGAACAAAACAATCACACATCACTGTGTGAATTAAACTTGCAAGATCTTATAGGTCATAAACACATGACTACCATGAAAACAAAATCCGGCCATCAAGTAGAGTGGAATACGTGCTGATCGATTAGGATATTAGGTGCTGCTCACAAATAAACACATGCTAGCTGTTGTGATTTTGGGCTGGACGTCTACAAATGACGAGTGATACTGTGCGACCAGGAAACACCGCGTCTGCAACCCTAAAACAGTTATTGACCACAGGTCAAAATTGTGGTATCTCTATTTGGGTTCAATCAGCAGTAAGCTTCACGTACACTAATAACGGTAGGGAAAACACGTGACTCAGTAAAAGTACATACTGTATTGTCCCATTTGCAAACGGTGAACCCATTTTCAAGTGTGTGGACGGATGAGGCGTTGGTCGTTGACGCCGCAGCCAATCAGGACCACCTTGAGCCTTGGCACGAGTGTGGGGCACACAGGCGGCCTTGACGCGGACACAACAACAAGCCTGAATAGAGTGGCATGGTCTTAGGCAAATTATGGGGCGAAAAACACGACGTGGATTCATTTTACACGCTCCTGTCAGTCGTAAACGTGTGAAAACAAACGAAACGAAACAAATGAAATTGTGGAAAGTACAAATCGGTCTGTTTTGTGTTTGCGAGAGTTGAACAATTGCTGTTGTGGGACAGGCGCATTTCAACTTATCACCAATCCTGTTCCCGAAATTGCATCCCAAGCTTTCACCTTCAAAATAGAGTTTGAAGTGGACAACTATTTAGAAACTCCCACAAGTGCTATGTAAAATACTTTACTTACTGCTGACTTTTTACATGCGATAGGCTCAAAGTTCATGCATTTATACATTGGTGTATCCATGTTTGTTCGTGAAGCACTGAACGTTCAACAGATCCATTTGAACGCGGTCTGATCAAGATGTCATGGAAAGACGAACAGTTCTTCCTTTCGAACTCATATGTCACTGAGAGAACTTGGTGAACAGAAATATAAGATCGATTTGCTTTTTTAATTTGCCTCTTGTTTTGTCAATGAAGACGAACTTGTCGACAAACCGTTTGTGCAACTTCAGCCCATTCACGACCTGAAAAAATGTTTGCTCTGCTTTAGCCACAAGAACACCAGCCAAAACATAGACGAAATGGTCACCGAGGGATGTATCACAAGTGGTAAAATCCCACAGTTTCTGTACAATATAAAAATAAACGTTTCCGATAGTCGTCCGTGATCGGGAGACGGGATAAAATGTAATTTATTGTTTCGCCTGATTGTTCATTTGTGAATAAAAAAACTGACGTCACCAAGGATGTTCTACGGTAGCGGGAAAATCAAATATGGACAGATTTAATGGATAGATCGTTAAGTCAGGTGGCTGAAATGTAGCTGCGGTCGGAATGACAGCGTTAGATGTATTGCGAAAACTCAGAATATTGGCATGGGGTTACACCACATCAAATAATGTATTGATGGAATTGCCGATTTACCCACCAATGCGGGTGATCAGTAAAGATTTTGTAAGTGAATCGAACGTTTGACAGACCTACTGGCAAACGAGTATCGGGGAGAGTATCATTTGCGTTGATTTCGCAAGCGGGGAGGAATATAAGAGATGTGCTTGTAAGAAGAATAATCTAACGGACAAGCAGCTTGTTTTCATAGCCGCATAAATGACTAGAAAAGCGGATGAAACCTATCGATTTCGTGTGAACTGTAGATGGCTAAAACGAGTGACAATCCAAGATCTGTTTCCGATCCTTGAAAGAAGATTTTTGAACGGCTATCTGGAATGGAGAAACTATCTCTCATTAGCCCATGTTAGGGTTATTAGCAGTTATCAGTGACACAGAAAGATAGAGCAATAACAGTCTTTCGTGTGAACGGGCAATAATACGATTTTCTCAAGATACCGTGCTGATTTTGCAACGCTCCACGGACCTTCAGACGGCCCTGGAGGATTAGGAGTTGATGATTGTGTATGTGTCCGGACAATCAGAGAGGTTGACATCAGTGCTACTTCGCATGGACGAAGCATACCTAGCGTTGAGCGGTATGGAATGCCGAATCGACAGAAGTACCGTCGTCTGTATGCGACACATTTAGGAAGCAATGAACTATCGTCAGATGAGGTTACAACCACCAAGTATTTTCTACCCCCAAAATCTAAACGTGGATTGAATTTCTTTCACGAAGGGGTTGGTTATGATTTAAAATTAGTATATCCGAACCGTACACAGAACGGATATGCAAAAACATATTGTGCGTTGTGCTGATGCTCATTATTAAGTAAATCCTTGGTTAAGCCACAACGAGTTAAAACCAGTTATCGGTTTCGTAACGCTTCGTCCCTCTCGGAGAGCCTTTATCAAGCGATTTGAATCAGAAAATTCACGTTGTACAAGCCTGAAATGAGGTAGTCATCACCTGGCACGTGTGTGTGTATTTAACACGCAGTGTGTGGGCAGTTAACCAATGGATTGTATGGGTTCATGGTTCACCTGAGGTCACCACGTGACGAGCCCAGGCGCAACAAATCTAGGTAGTGTATGCTGTGTGTGCATGTATGCGATCAATCTACATGCGTGTAGACTGTTTGGGATGGGATGGATGACAGGGATCCGCACACCTTCTTACTACACCTTACATGTTCTTTAGTGCGTATTTCAAGTTGTCGGGCAGTCTGTCCAATGTATGAGGCTTGACAATCTTTGCATTTAATTCAGTAAACACAGTTTGACTGCTCCAGATCTGTTCGTTTGTTCTTCAAGTGGACTAACTTATTCCTTAACGTGTTTGTGGCTTTAAATGCCACTCTGATATTGTACTGGTTGAGGACCCGTCTAAGATCTTCCGATGTATTCCTTCTGTACGGAATAACAATAGTCGATAGCCAGTTCCTGTGCTCGTTGATCTTGGAATGTGCCTCCTGAGTTGGCCGTAGAATCCTGTCACAGTAACCGTTGGCTTTAAGTGTCGATTTCACAATCGCGTATTCTTTCGAGAGCTCGTCCTCGGAACTGGTTAATAACAACGCCCTGTGAAATAAACTGGATGCGACTGCTTTCTTAGTACACATGGGGTGTTCAGAGCTAAAGCAAAGGTACCGATTAGAATGGGTGTCTTTTCTGTGCACGCGTGTGTCCAGTTTGCCGTCGTCTCTCCTGCGTATTCTGCAGTCTAGGAAACTCAGCTCATGATCCACTGATTTGCGCTCGATTGCAAATTTGACGATTTGATGAAAGGAGTTTATATGCCCCATGAATTTATCAATAGTTTCTTTACGTATCACCACCAACGTATCATCGACATACCTCCACCAAATCCAAGGTGGATCAGGAAAGCTGGACAGCAACTTTTTCTCTAGATCTTGCATGAACAAGTTAGCAACCGTGGAAGAGATCGGGAGCCCATCGCTACTCCGTCTGTTTGCCGATAGAGGATCCCCTTGAACGTAAAGAAGGTAGACCGTAAGCAATGCTCCGTAGGCCCGGATGAATGTCTGGTCAGCTTGATACTGTTTCGTTGTTCACCAAGATTCCAGTGGGGGAAAGTCTGGAGGTGATTAGCCAGTGTCTTGAAGCAGATGCCAGTTTAGCTGAACAAACAGGTTTATCAGTTAGTGAGATTGTGGAAGCTACGGAGCATTGCTTACGGTCTACCTTCTTTACGTTGAGGGGGATCTTCTATCGATGTTTGGATTGGTCCTTTGCTGGATAGTCTGTTATATTGGAGGTTCAGATGAACCATGAATCGAGTGGAATTTCATCACAGTACAAAACACAGCTGTAAAACAGGGCACAACATTGTTCTATCCTATCCCGGTAGTTTGCACAAATTGGGGGAAGTGACCGCAGTGTGCTACCGGCATACCAGAAGAGACTTGATTTTGGCAAGTAGGATCCTAACGAAAATAACCAATTCATGGGTAACTCGTTGACGCTACATCAAGTGAGCTGTTCGATTTACAGTGAACATTCGTTTAACGTATGAACTTCCCCAATCCAGAGATCTTACCGGAGTTTGTCGTACCTACCTAGTGGGCACATTTTAGCAAATTTTCAAACAGTCAACTACATTCATTTGAATAATGTTTTGCCAATTTATCTACGTTTCTCGAAACCCTGAGACGTATGTTTACTTTTTCGGCTTCCTCTAATCTGTAAATTTCCATGAACCTCATGAACTCTGCTGTCTTACCTTCGTTGACTCGATTTTGAACGGTTGGTCCACCAATCTTTTCCCCAGCGAAGTACAAGCCAGGCTTTGTTCAGGATGTTGTTGTCTGCAAGTTCCTCTCGAATCAAGCTCTGATGAAATCGAATAAACTGAAGCTGATTTGCCTGTGAATCCCAATCTTGTTAATATCCACATGAACCAAAATCCAGCGCTGAAGGATTTTTATCATACATGATGGTATTGAAGTTCGTATCTGGCTGACATCGGCGAAGTCATGAATGTTGATTTAGCTGAAAATATCTTAGCGGAAAGCCCAAGATTAAGTTAGCTTGTATCCGATAATCTCGGCTCGCCTGATCCTACACCAGTGAAAACAAGTGATTACTTATTTATGAAACAACTTCCACGTTGGCTATAGTGAATACAATCTTAGCACACTTGCATTACTGTATAAAGCTAAGATAATCTCTTCTCCAATTTACAGGGAACTTTTACACACTCGACTTGGTCTCCGAGACCCAAAAATTTAACAGTATCCATTAGCCTTATATCACAGCGTACTGCTCATTCGGTGGTTAACGGTTGTTCGTCAGTTAAAAAAAAACTAAGGTTATCCACAAGTAGGTATTGAGTATGGGAAGTAGGGGACCAAAAAGGAAAGACCCACTTAGGTGTCGCTCGAGGTGTTTACTGACAACGAAATGGTCAACGTAGAACACTTGAAAACTATACCTTCTCCGGCTCAAGATGTCTCGATATCACTTTCTCATGTTTCGATTTCATTATGAGATGTCCCAAGTAACTCGGTCCAGATGAGCAAACTTCGTATACCAGAGAGTATCGTCACCTATCACTGCGTAAGAACTAATCGATTCTTGTTGTTCAACCTATTTATGAGCATATTAACCGTGTAACCTTGTTCCCCGTTGAAATCCAGCCAATATTCGTGGGGCACCTTAAATTGACATCGAGAAACACGCCAGTTGTAAAGGGTTGGATTGGACGGACGCATCGATGCGAAGTCAACCGTCGATTCGCAGAAGGCAGACGGGCATGTCAGCACGGTGCCCAGTCAGGATGGCGGGTTGCCTTAGCATCGGATTTTGTTGTGACGAGCATCGGGGTAAACCAAGTTGTTTATTTTCAAGTTGACCATCACTCACATTTGATCGCAGCGTTCGCATTCAGATAGACATTCCAGCCAGCCTCTTTCGAAAAGAAGCACTAGACTCGAGTTTCGCTCTGATTAGAGCTCATCAGTAGTGCATATCCTTGCCACGGCCGGGATTTGAACTCCAGCCATTCCAATCATGAGGCAACCGTGTTAACCACTGCGCAATTGACCTCACATTAGGCACGATCGACTGATCAAATCTGAACGCTCAACCACTCCCGCTTGTGAGCAATGATCAGGTTGCCCGATCGTCTCGAGAGGAGACACAGTTACTGCATGTCACGTGATACAACAAACGATTCACAAGCGGAACCGAGCCGACCAACGGTAAATCCAAGGCGTTGATACGAAGTGTAATCCTCCATTTTACTGTTGCGTCTTGTCTATAAGATAACCAACAGAAACTCAATAAACTGAGGTTCGCTTTGTGCCAAAAGTACTGCCTTGATCCCGTTTCTGAAAGTAACGACTCTTCAACGAAAAGTGATCTCGAGACATCTTAAACATCGAAACTGAAAAAGCTGCCAAAAGAACTGACAAAACGTCTGATGGTTTCTGCTTAATTCATCACACAGCTACAACTGCTGCACCAGACAACAACCAAATCCCCGCCACAGGGATGGATTTTTGTGTGCTGCGGGAGGTATCTGCAGTGAGTCTCGGGGGAAAAATCACATTCTCGCGGGATAACTGCCAACTGGAGCAACTTGATTACTACCGTCCCGCGGATGGCCTTAAGAAAGGAGAAGTTAATTGCCTCGTGGGCACTCAGGGTGCAAGTTGATAGATTAGAAGCATACCAATCAAGCTGAGATAGTACATACATAGTATCGCGCTCATACAGGGAAGTTCTTAAGAAGGATATCATTGTTGCAAAAGCAAGTACGCCGATGCCTGTTGTGCCAACGTGATCGGGAGGAGGGACAGCACATAACTTTGAAAAAACTAGGCAGACACTCGGATGTAACGTCTGAGGTGGCTCCCTCTCCCCTGCGGTGATAAGCAGACGGAGAGAAATGAGTGTGATCTACACGAATGCATACACTGTATGAAATAAGTGGAACAAGCTTAGAGCTGTTAGGGAGGGAAGAGATATAGTCACAGTTACTTAGACCTTGTTGAAACCAAAAATTGATATTGTTAATCTGAGCCCATAGGGGCATTGTCTCTACTGTGTGGACAGAAAACATGGCTGTGTTAGCGGGGCCCGTTTCTTTTGGTAGTCCAGCGGTACGAAAAGTGAGCTGACAGATACCTTGTAAAAGGAAATGTGCAGGTTCCATTTTGCTTGTTCAAGGTGCAAGACATTATGGTGATTGTGGCGAGCGTATACAGAAGTCTGATGACTTCCGTGGTGGAGAATGAACAATTGTTTGCAGCCCTCGAAGTTTAAACAAGCAAAGCTGACAAGTTCCTTCTCCTGGGTGACGTTAATATGCCTGAAGCAGACTGGGCAGAGGAGCATGCCCCAAGTTGCTTTTTTAGAGAAGCTTTGCTTAGAATTTTGCATGCCAAAACATTAGCGCAGGAAGTGGGCCAGTTTGTATGTAGGGGGTCTGACAAACTGTCAGGTGTGCTTGGTAGTCACTTGGAGCTCAAATGAAGTAGGCAGCCTTGAAACGGAGGCTTCCTTTGGCAAAATCGATCGTGGATTGACACACCTAATCACAGAGACCAGGCGCTTGATAGCTTTCGACAAACGACGTCGGAAAACAGTAAGACAGGTATCGAGGAGTTCGTTCGAAAAAACGGGGTTACTATCTTGGATGCCTGCTGTATGTGAGTCTGAGTTAAACGTGGAAGAAAAATGTGAGAGAATAAAAACGAAACATCAGAAACTTAACAAATGAGTTTGCTGTCCTATGTATGATTGGACTATGCGGCACCTCGGCTTGGTGGACGAGGATGGTAAGTAAAGCCCAAATCAGGCGCATTGTACGGAGACGATTAGTTAACGGGTAGACATGAACGGCACCTTATCGACCATGAGAACTACCATACCCACGGTCCTTGTTTACACATTGCGTATTGCATTACGTTGGACTGACTGCTCTGTATCTGCTTGTGTTGTTGTTGTTGTTGCTGCTGCTGCTGCTGCTGCTGCTGCAAAGAAACCGTTTTGTCACTCCAGTACCACGTTTTTGAAGCGGCGAACGTAACAAGAAGGAATGCAGGTTGACGTTAGAGGAAAATCTCGTAAAGAGGTCTAAGCAGAACCGAAAGGCATATTTCAATCACATCCAGTCCACGGTAGCCATACGATCGGGTGTTGGATGCGTTAAGGCTGGACGTGAAATGCATACCACGACATGCGATGAAGAAGCAAGGGAATCACTCCAGTTTTTTGGGAAGGTACACAGTGTAGATAATGGTGTGTCTCGCAGGATGGAAACCTTTGTTGATCTACTGCAGATGAAATGAGTGACCAACTGCTGAATTTGGACGTAAACGAGGTGGCAGGACCGGATGACATCCATCTAACAATGTTCAAGTCGCTGGCTGAAGTCTTGGAATATACGCTTGCACGATAACTGTCCATGTCACAGGAAGAGGGTGAGTTAACTGCAGAGTGGGAATTAGCAGCGGCGACTGCGGTTCACAATTGTGGCAACAGGGAGAAGGGGTCTAACTAACTTGCAGTTAACTTCACTTCTTCGGTGTGGAATTTGTTAGACAGAGTACTGAACGACAGGATGGCGATTCATGTTACCGAGCAGAGACTTCTGACAGCCCACCAACGTGGTCTTGTCAGGCGGCAATCCTGTTTGACAAATGTGTTAGCTTTTTCTAGGCGAACTCTACCAGTTCACTTGTAGTTGCAAGGACCCAATTTACTTCCGGGTGGAAGTGAATGCGCTGTTAGTGACCGAAAGGTCGAAAAATTGTGGTTGGTCCGTACACTTGTTGATATATTCATTTCGCAAAAAACTTGATTATCTTACGTTCTTGACTGGTGAGAGCAAACCGAAGTATCGAAACTTCGTGACATGTATGTCCTGAGTAAACAGATAAAGGGACCTTAGTGCTTTGAATCTTTCAAACAGTCATATTATTGTCTGTTTCATAGCGGTCGGTGAGCTTAAGGACCAGTTACGGGAGAACTTAATTTGGTTTATGCTGTCATCTGACTGCTACTATTTAATGTAATGGTACTTGATTCAGTGCATGATGGCTCACCGACTAACCTCATGATCACTAAATCAATACCGATTTCAACGGTTGGTTTTCCGGTTGATGTCGGACGACTAGCGATGTGGCAGAGTTTTTGCTCTAGTTTTGTTTGTTTAAAATTCCGCAATTTTTAGGTCCCCGTCGATAATGGCGACCAGTCATACCAAAATTCGGTACATAGTGGATAAGGCAGTACTGGGAGAGAAGCGGCTTGGTAAGCTGAATGTTCTGCCAGGCTGGGTCGTTGACGACCGCACCAAATATACAGTAACGCACCTTCATCGTTTGGACAGCGCAGAATACCTCCTTGAGGACGAAATCCTGCGTACAACTACACGTGGGTGAGAAATAACGACGACTGTTTCAGAAGAACTTAGTCTGTCCCTCAACCCTGAAACAGTGGCCAAAAATGCATCTTCGGTACCTGGGCTACCCTCTGGACTGTTTGGATCACTTCACATCGGTTGTGTTGAACCGACTGATGGTTGTTCATCTTTAGTCAAATATTTAACCACAACGTCCGCATCTTGTGAAATAATCTGCTGTTATGGGAGAGATAAAACAGACGAACACAAAGCGTGTTACGATATTCTTGGTGGCCACATTTCCCTCATATGTTGCAGAAATACGTGCAGTTGTCAGGGCACAATTTACAGATCGGAAGAAACCTGATCTTAGCATATTGGATCCGCCATCAATCATACATTACGAACTACACTTTTGTCTACCCGAAACACTCACTTCGATTTGATTCGCCGAACATACAGCATTCAGTGAATCATTATTGCTTTTGCTGGTATGTTCAAACTGGACTAACCTGACAACCCGTCGTAACAGCGTCATCAGTAGATGAGTAACAGCGCACACCGAAGGCGCATGGCGCAACACAATACCGAGGTTTCAGGCAGCTGAGGCATGAAAACCTTTAGGACACAATACACATACGGTAGACATTTAACCTGTTGTTGATCCGTACTTGTTCGTTACATGCAGAAGTCCATTTGCAGTATGTTTGACAGCCTGTGGTTGGATTTTTCATCTGTCTTTTTTTAAATATAAATTTTCATCATTTACGATCCCACTGTGGCCAGCCTTTTTCTAAACGGCACAATGTAATTCCAGTCGCAATAATTCTCAGTTTGTGGCATTTCTATGAACCCACTTAAACTTATAGAATGCCTGTTCGTCGTCGAACTAACACGAAGCCTACTGAGTTTATCATGGTAGGCGACATTCTCTGTTTGTTGCAGTATTACAATCACACTCACTAGTTCTTTTGAATGCCAGTGGGAGAATAGACTAAACAGACCCATTTTTCATTGTTCTAAGGCGCAGAACAAATGGTGCAGAATGAATCGGTTGTGGTACATCAACTGATACAGTGGCCAATGCAGATTCGACAAATCACAATAGGTTTATGACACCTAAACATTCAATCTTTTGAGGATGAGACTCCTTCCATGAATGACCTGGTTTTTAAGCTTCAGGATATTTGTGGCCCATCGATTGGTTTTCATGTCATGGACAGTCCATCGTTAAGTCCTTTGGCCACTGATCATGATAGACCTTGCCTCATCAATGCGTGAGCGGGGTTATAGACTGACCAACTGAACAAGCCAGTTTGTAACAGTGCTTCTCGGTAGGCATCACCAGGCGCGGGAAAGTTCTCGTATGATACATAGAAATCAGATGAGCAAGAGAGAGATATACAGATCGGTTTCACAGTGCGGATGTCGGTACCTGTTCACTACCCACGACTTCACTGCACAGTCATTCGGTGTCAGCCATGTAAGCAGATAGACAAACGTGTAAAACGTTGGTCAAGCCGCATCCATTCATATCGTTTAATTTGACTACTACCACAAAGCCATTTCCGGGGTCAGCGTAAACATAGAGACCTAACGATGAGGACAGTTCCATACATGAACCTCACCGTACTGTGATCTATGGTTTTCCGGTCGGTTCCACACAGTGGTGTGCATAACAGCGTGATCGCATTGTATTAGACCTAGGACAGCGGCAACAGTGATAGCAAAATCGAACAAACTGTTGGTAAAATACAGATGTCTAGATACTTGAAAGTTTAAGTTATCCGTGATAGTCGTCGAAACTTAATTCCCTCTTAGAAATAGCGACCGATTACATACCACGGGATCACTGACTTGCTGCGCTCACTTAAGTCGAGATGTAAAGGGCATGTGTGGTACTGTAAAGTGACAACCTGAGCATAAGAATCCGGGTCATTCATCACACTGATGCTTAACTGCCACGCAACTACGAAAGCAAATCCTGTATGGGGAAAGGGAAGACAGACAGAATGGGGCGGGCAGAGACCTGGTTACTAAAAAGAATAGCCACGTCTATATTCAAGCATTCAACATCAACGTGCCTACGCCTTTCAAACGAACAATCGAGTTGTAAGTGAATGCAAGGCGTCATCGGCAAGACAGCTTCTTTACGGCTTTAACTATCCAACGTCATTAAATACACTCACTTCACAGTCAACTCGGCCAAACAACAACATTCATTCCATTGAGTTCGGCTAGTCGCCATCTCACTTAACGTCTCCAGCCAGACTCTGAGTCGCGATCACAATGGCAAGCTGTCTGGCGCAAATTTGATGAACAATCACATGCCCACCTGGGAGATCGTCTGACCCAGGACGATTGTTTCTACGACCAATCAGTCTTACCTTTTTTCTTAGCGCATTCATCGGGAGTCAAGGTGGTTGAAAGATGACACAGCACACTACACTCCAACCAACCAATCTTACGAAAGAGTTTGAGGGAGTTCGATATGGGTAGACCACCAAAGTCCAGAAGAAAGACATGATTAGCCCTGTTGCAATAACCAGCAAAGATCCTCTGCGAAAGAAAAGTAAGTCCAGTGTTATTTTAACCCTCATCCACTTCCCATTATGGTAAAGTTTCACTGTTTCGCTGATAATCGTATGCACCTTATACATCGATGACCTTAGTAATCCACCCGTCCTCTTCACTTTTGTGAAATAAACTTATGTATTTGGTGTGATGACGAACCATTAAAAACGAGCTTATTTGTTACGCTGTGCATTACTCTGAGAAACGGCGATCAGAAACAAGACGCTAACAACGAGTCGCTTTGATTCAATCCAATGCATGTGCGCAACAGCAAAAAACGTTTGAGGGTGGATAGCTGATTGTGCGTACACAACAGATCTGTGCCTGCTTGGCAGTGTTAACTGTCTCCGTTTAGTTTTTTGCCCCACCGTATAGTATTACGATGCATATCACGAGTGGACTAGACATTTATCACACATTGAAGAAGAAAGACAACGGAATTGAGAAATGAACTTTAACCATTTTGAAGAACGAACCCATGTTAGAGGCTGCACACTGGTCGATTTAGATGCGCCAGTATGCTGCCTTTAATGTAATACGATAGAATGAGCAAGTGGCCAAAACCTAGGTGGAAACAGTGGAGATCGTCGAGGTTCGAACTCAGGTGGTCAACAGATGGGTCACAATCAAACGTGAATATTTGTCAGCTGGATGTGGTCAGTCACAGCCAAACTTGAGTGCATCATTCACGATACAGCCCAGTAATGACAACAAAAACACCAATTCACATAAGTAAATATATGTGTGTATTACCGAACGAGCAATCAACTAGAGAATACTAGAACAACGAAAACAAGACACGATTGGTCGCGTGTGCTTCGCTCCTCTATCCCGAAAGGTTACCGTCCGGGCAGGAGTTATCTGTAACGTAAGGAGAACGGGAAAGGAACGATAATTGTCAACTGGAGGCAACCAATCTCATTGGGAATAACCAGCGTGGCTGTACATGGGCATGCACACTACCAAGATACCTACGGCTGCATAGGAGAATGATTACGATTCTCACTTGGGGCAGTAACTTATACCTGATGTCAAGAATAAAACGTCATCCGCAATCCACTCTCCACCCAGATAAACCGCTGGTCACAAATCTGTTTGGCAAAGGTAACCCGTTAATATTTTGTGGTATGACAAGCTAAGTCCGTAAGCATAAGGAATCAGTTTCGGAATGAAGAGGGTATATAAATCTACTAACTAATCGACCGGTCGTAGCTACGGAACCTGCCTACGACGATGCCATTTTCTCTATTCCGTTTTCAAGCTCACATCGTCATAAAGTTTGCTGTCTTCACGCGCTTCCTCACGAGCTCTGACCATCAAAACGTCTCTTCCCAAAAAGAACAGACAGCCAGTGGTAGAGTTATACATCTTTGTGCGTTTATGCAGACAGGTGGATCGCATCGTACTGTTCGCAAGAATACACCACTCGACATTGGACGTTTAAGGTAAGGTTAAGCGGTTTTGAGTCTCAGCTCGACAAAACAGGTTTGGCTAAATAGGATGCCATGCAGACCGATCGCTTGAATTAATCAACGTTTGAAGGTTCTGACGTTGGCACACAAGTCAAATGGGCTCTCGAAATGACCGTCCATCATAATTTTAGGCTGGGAAAATGATACTGATCTAAGCTTTCACTATACACATAGCTTAACTGGTTGCTCGCCATAACTTTCAGCCTAACACTGAGCCAAGCCTTCATCAACTTCCACACGTGGGGGCACGTTTTTACCCACTTCCAATTTTGTGTTGCGGGTGTAGCACCAAAACCTCGTGACACAAATAATCATGCTGTTTGTGAAAATCCATAATTTCGAAAAATCCAACACCCTTATTTACCCACCCCCCTTGTATGTTTGACTGGAGGTCAGTAGCAAAACACTGAAAACATTGTCTCAGTTGGTTCGGTACATCCAACAATGGGCGCAATTGGTTCTGAAGGCACCAACCGTGTCTCAGCTCAAAGCCGAGCCGTCATTCTGAGACTCACAAGGGCATTATCTACTAGTAAGCAGTGCACTTCGAAAGGAGCGCAAATGATTTGGGTAGCAATGTTACCAGCACCGGTTATCCGTAAGCTTCCAATGAGGGATTCTTCCAGTGAGCACTAAAGTCTATCGGACTGAACACAAGGAGTTAAGTTTTGGACTTGTTATCCTGCCTCTTTGGGCCTAAAGCCTAACAACCAGGCTGTAGAATGGTAATATGGATTATGGTGATCGATAAACACAGAATCCAACATGAGTGTCATTGTACGTACTCCTACACTTTGTTAGTCTAGCACGCGTTAAAAACAACGACTGACCTGTTCGCTTGAACACACCAGGTCAAAGTTGGGTCTGGATACGCTCGGCCTGATCCAGAAGAAGCTGACGAATTGTTGCTGGCAAGTCGCTTCCAACCTGGTCATTCAGATAAGCCAGCGTCTCGTGAACGTCCTCAATCAGGTAGTTCTTGGGCAGAGAGAAGATAGATTTCCAGTTTGCGTTCAAGCCGGACATGTCAACGGAACCTGAAAATAAACACTAACTTTAACCTCCGTCATACTGGGACAACATACTGTTCAACACTATTTCATCCTAAGCGTACCTCAAATCTTCGTGATTTCGGGTTGGTGCTTCGAGGTTCGCCACCAGCATCACTAAGGGTCACCCAATCAATCTGGCGTGTGTTGGAGTGAGCCAACAGGCAGTGGACTGAAGAAGAACGGAGTGCCTCAGACATATATCCACCCCCCTACTAGTTCTTAACAGTTTTTGAGCCTCGTTAAAGTAAACGGATACAGAGCAGTTCGGATTATGCACTTCTCAATGTTCGTGAAATTCAGTCTTGGAATATATCGGTCAACCGTAGCCAAAGTAAGACAACCATAAAGCAACAACCGCACTTGTCTTCTGGTGATGACACCCACGCATCCATCAGGAGTCACACACAACAAGCAGGTTAGCCATTTTAAAATAAGTAAGACTGATTTTAGAACGGTATTTCTATAAACCCATATGTCGGAATATAGATCTAATTTATTCCCTGATATTTATCACGTTCCATGGAAACAAATGGACCACGGTATCCTTTCTCTAAGATTCCGATAAAACGACTGACCGCGTTTGAACAAAAACGTGACACGGCAGAGCCAGAGATGAAAAGTCCCCAATCATCAACATAACTGACTACTTGCGACATGTTCTCGGTCGGTTTCAAGTAAATTCACGGCTTACATGAATTAAATGAACAAATAACAACAAGAAATGAGGAATAGCCCGAAGAACCTGATCACGGCACAATTCAGTTTAAACCAGTTGCGTACCTATGTGGAGCCATTTTGCGACAAATTTGAACTTTCGAGTTGAGGTGCAAAAACA
The DNA here is from genome assembly GCA_008508345.1 of Paragonimus westermani. Taxonomy (NCBI): domain Eukaryota; kingdom Metazoa; phylum Platyhelminthes; class Trematoda; order Plagiorchiida; family Troglotrematidae; genus Paragonimus; species Paragonimus westermani. The sequence continues at coordinate 41,760 of QNGE01000835.1, forward strand.
ATGGATTTCAATTAGTCACGTAGAGCGCTACTCGCAATAACGGAAGTGAGTGTGCAACAGAAGTGAAAAACGAAAGTTGTTTAGTCACCTCCTTTGTCTGAGAAGTATACAAAAGTATGATATTAGTCATAGGGTTTGGATTTGAATTTAAGTCTATAATGTTGGGATCGCATTTATCGCCTCCTGAATGTAAAGCTAGATATGTGATTGTTTTGACAAGACTCCCGGTTAGCGCTACACCGGCCAACCTGAGCGCGCTGACCACGATACATACAACTGTCGGGGCAAGGATATGGGCTACTGATGACCTCCAGCATGAATAAACCCGTCAAACGATTCTATCTGAAAGTGGTCATTGAAACGCTAGTTTTGTGTGTAGAACCTGCAACCGATTATGAACGGTGTTCAACTCAATATTCACAAATTATATACTGCATCAGATGAAAAGAGCATGACCAGCAACATTCGAAGCATGACCACAATAGTGGTGATTGAGTAAACAGAAGCGGAAGAAGGAATCGGTGACACTATTTGTGTCTATTAAAAGATGTACGACGCACGTGACTGGTAGTCATATGGACATTCAGTGGGGCACCTGGGTTATTAGCTCACCTTCTTTGGGAAGAATACCAATGGGAGATGGGACACCGATATCCTCGCCTTTACAACGACGCAGAATCCAATCAATCACACGGATATTGTCCCCGAAACCGGGCCAGACAAACTTGCCGTGTTCATCCAGACGGAACCAGTTCACGTGGAAGATGAGAGGCATTTTACGACCCGGCTTTTCCAAGTTAAGCCAATGTTCGAGATACTTGCCAAAGTTGTAGCCCACAAACGGGCGCATGGCCATAGGGTCGTGCATGACAACTTTGCCTATCAAAGAAAACATGGAGAACGTACACACACCATGAAAATAAGCCTCTAGCATGCACAACCCACATGGCGCAAACGGTCACTTGACTTATTAGATCAGGGTCGAGGTGGAGTACAAGACAACCCACGATCACCTAACTAGTAATTAATATCAGTATAATCGGTCTATTTGGAACTTCAGCAAACTGCTTGTCTGTTGAACCGAGGGTTACACTCACCTTTGAACTCAGCGGCCGCAGTGGCTTCTGACTTCAACGAAGCTCCTAGCATCACACCGTGCTTCCAATCAAACGACTGTAATACGAGCGGAATGCCCTCTGGTCGTCGTCCACCAAAGACAATGGCGCTGATTGGAACTCCCTTCGGATCCTCCCATAACGGATGTATGATAGGGCACTGCTTGGCTGGGCAACAGAAACGTGAATTTGGGTGTGCTTTGGGATCATGTGTGGTGTCCTTCACCTTTACTCGGTAGCCAAGCCACGTGACAACCTCTGTTTCCGGATCAAAGTCATCTTCGAGACCTTCCCAAAAGAAACGACCGTCCAAAGATTCGGCAATGTTGGTAAAGATGGTGTTTTTCATGCATGTTGCTATGGCATTTGGGTTTGTTTTTCGATTGGTGCCAGGAGCCACACCAAAGAAGCCAGCTTCTGGATTAATCGCACGCAACACACCCTGGATGGGGAAGGGGATGAGTGGGAAAGGCCACTTCAGCTTAAAAAACAAACAAACAAAATTCCGGTTGAATAACAACTATTTCCTCTATGGGTCTGAAAAACCACCAAACAGTTCGGCATGTGTGGGACTAGTGGTGTTCAACCATTTTGTTACATCAATGTCCTACGTCGTATGTCCTCCACCACTCCTTTTCGATACCATAAATTTTGAAGCTGTTTTTTGTCGTTATTGAAACAATAGTCGAACAATCTAAAATGAAAACGGCTTGATCGGAGAGACTTTGAATTTGTTCGGTAGGAATGTTGGTCAAAATGGGATGAAACCGAACCGTTTCCTTTGTGAAGATCAATGGATGAAAAACCGTTTAATCGGAACCGAAGCTGTTAAGCCTCGTAAAAAGTGCACCACATATTGGGAGGGAAGGTGGCAGTACAGTCATTTTTCCATTATGTTACGTGCCGTTACAATTCTTAACCGTAAGTCAGATTAAATTATGAACAAAATTATTGACACGCTTGTGGATCAACAAACAAAGTAACACTTATTACACAACAGTGTGGCAATTGAGTTTGTTAGTCCTGAGCTAACTGAAAACCATCTGGAGACAAGTTGGGTATTAACGATTTCAGATGACTACTAGTATCGACGTTTAAACAGTCTCTAACCTTTGTTAGCAAGCAATTCAGTTCATTCAGTTCTTGTTGAACCAAGCGAGAAAATGAAGTAACAAGGTGTAGAGGAGTTTGTAATATGCTGCAAACACGTGTGCCTTCTGTTGCTGAACAGTTGCTGCGATATGCACATTAATGGAATTGTTACCCGGTCAAATGATTCTGATCGGCAAACCGCTGTATAGAGTTTCGCTGAGACGGGAACGTCATGCGAATAGGAACGTTATAATGGTCAGTCACCAACAACGCTAGTACCAGATTGAATTTAACTACCACCGTTAACATGCCTATTTTACGACTCGATAACTTCACCAAAGATTCGGTCTATCTAAGACAGTCAGTAGACACCTAGTTATCTCCCGTGAAGGATCCTTCCCTTTGGGAAAGGCTGCTCCAGAAAAGTAAGAGGTTCTCTGACAAGAACCTGCTGTACAAAACGTCAGGTAACAAGTAAGTGGGATACGAAAGCATGTACAATTGTCAACATTCCAGATACGGATACACGACCGCAGTGCCATTCGATCACAGCAAACGGTGCTCATGTGTGCACGCGTACCATGTGCGCTTATTGGGCAGTAGTGACTTTAAATGGTCATAAACGAAAAAAGCCAACGGCTACAAGCTAACCATGATAAACAAAAGCAAGGCCATGACAACGCAATATGCAACACATTGTGTCTGTTAGCTGCGAAACATACTTCCTCGTCAAACTTCATCCAGGCGATGTCGTCCCCGACGCATTGGATTTTCCAGCCTGGCAGTGACGGTTCAAGCATGGCCATATTGGTCTTGCCACACGCGCTTGGGAAAGCAGCTGCGATGAAGCTTTCTTCACCGGCAGGATTAGTTACGGACATGATGAGCATGTGCTCGGCCATCCAGCCCTCATCATGAGCAATGGAACCAGCGATACGCAGCGCAAAACATTTCTTACCCAACAGCGAGTTGCCACCGTAACCGCTTCCATAGCTTACAATCATGCGTTCATGAGGGATGTGCGAGATAATGGTCTTTTCCGGGTTACATGGCCAATGGTTGATTATCTTGTCTGACATAAAAGAGAATATCATGAAGGGGGATGGCGTTCAATCAATGTAAGTCGTGCGATTTCAAAGATCAAACGCACCAACCTGCCGATTGCTGGCTGGACAAAATCAGTGTAGTGCAAGGTCAACAAAATGCAAGCGTTATTTACTGATGTACATCACATCGCATGAAAACCTGATACACCGAATCATCGGTGTGTTTCGAGCAAACGAGTAAATTTTCCAGAACTTTAAGAAACGGTTGGTTTCAAAAATGCAAAAAGATAGCTATGATAAAAAGCAATGAATGGAGACAGATCGATGCATTTCGACCAAAACGGTTGCTAACGTCTCGATTTTGATGACGTGAGCTATCCGCATGTACTGAGAACACATCGAAGCAAGAAAAATTGTTCAAAGCATTTGTATAGCTTAGGCCAAGGAGCCGTCGCGATGCGAATTCGTTGGGCACACTCGTGTCAGTTACAAGCGTGTGGTTAGTATGGAAACGAAACCAACGCGTCTCAAACAAACCAGCTAGAAGCATACAACGGTTTGGATCGTAAGTGACATTTACGGTTATACTCAAGGCTGATGGACAGTTATATTTGAGAACGTACTTCAGTGACTTGGAAACAATCCTAGATGGTAGGTTGTACGATGTGCACAACACATAAGTCAGGAGGCTTGCGTGCTACGCTTTGATACGCGAGTTTACGCTTATCTGTTCCCCTGTTTGAGCCCTGCATCCTTTTTAGTTTGACCATCTGTTGGATCCTTAACCATCTTAGCTGGCTTTGCGTATCACCGTAATTGTAATTTACGTGTTATGGGTGTTTGATCTCCTAACCATACGTATTTTCATTTTGCGTCCAGTCCCAACTCGCCCATTACTGAATATATGGGCCTAGTGCACACACACGTACTACAAAGTAGGATTTGTCGATGACGACTAAACAGTTGCTTAGGATCCATGAATTGCAATCTTTTCTTAGGTGTGTGTGAAGTACACAAAACTTACAATATGACCTCTAGTCTTGTGGTGGATAAAACGGCGTTCTGTTTTCGTCTAGTGTCATGTACTAACGAGCACGCTAACGTATCGCTCAGCCAATACGAGATAAACTAGTTGGTCTTGAGTTCGAATAGTCTTTCTGGTTTACCGCTGTAAATGTTACCGTGGTTGCAGAGAAACTGACAGGTGTAATGACTAGCGGGGAACAAATCAGACTACTTTTTCAGCAAAGGCAAACGCATTCTAATACACGAGTTTCGGTGTGGCGTAACCCATCTTGCTAGGCAGGCGCACTAGTGCAACCTTTGGTACGGACAGTTTTTCTAAACACTTGGCCTTTTCGGTGGAGTGAAATTAATAAGGTGTCGGAAAGGTGTCATCAAAGACACAATGTAGTGGTCCGCTTGGAAGAGCTACGACCACTCAAAGCGCAAGCATAATTTACCACCGGAAACCTTCACGAGATATGTCTACAATCATTATTCAGTGACACGGTGACCCAGTTTGCCGACCATCGCTGTGTGACTGACCTTAAAAACCAGCCACCGCACGTGGAAAATTGCTGTTTAGTCCCAACCTGAATCGTGGTGGGGCGAACAACCACACCAGAAAGCCGACCTCCAGCGAGGAACTGGGCTAGTGTTTCTCGTACCCGTTACTTACCGTGTCCTAATAAGGTGAGATGAACTTCGTGCGAATTATGTAAAGACTGACCGAACAGTCGATTTTTCGGTAAAGACGAGTTTCGGTTCTAGAGATAGGATAAATGTACGAACGAAACCCAACATAATGAAATGCGAGAGTACGTTTATGCAGATATGCTACTCAAATTCAAACAGACACTTACGATCAGTCGGACGCGGACAGCCCATACTGTGGACGCATTTGACAAACTCGTGGCTCTTCTCCATCACGTCCCATACCTCCGGACACACACGTGTCATAATTCGCATACATAACACCACGTAGTTGCTGTCCGTCACTTGCACACCAACCTTGCTCAAGGGCGAGCCTACCGGGCCCATGCTGAACGGAATCACATACATCATGCGGCCGGCCATACAACCAGGCAGACGATCGTTCAGCGCCACGTCCAGTTCTGCTGGCGAAATCCACTGACCCAGCATACCGTGGACACCGTCTGCCATGTGCGGGACAATATCATGCTTGTTTGGGGCACAAATCCATGTGCGCGACTCCACTCGGGCCACATCCCTCGGATCGGTGCGACAAATATAGTTGCCCTCGTAAGCTGTAAGCCTATGCAAAGTGCCACGTTCAGTCAGCTTCTGAATGATTTCGTTTGCTTCCTTCTGACCGCCATCACAAATGTACAGTCCACGCGGTTGGCAGATTTCAACCTCGAATAAAAATGAATTTAAAAAAAACAGTTTCGCGACCGGTACGATTCATAATTAGAATGACATGCAATTAAGAGACAACGTTAACTAACCCATTTGCCAATAAATTTTTGGGCAGCTTTTGGAAGAGCTGCAAAGTCGCCTTTGGCTACAGGAACGGTGCCAAGGTGGGGAACAACTATTTGGTGAACTTCCATGCAGGGCTGTTCGTTTTCTGACCACATCTTGATGGGAACGAAGTGTCTTCAGAAGGGATAAACTCTCTGAAAAAGAACACAAAAGGCATTATATACCATGTAAAGGAAAATCTTAAGCATCGCTGCGCTGATATCCCCAGGTGTAAAATGGTCGCTCAATCACTGTTGCGAGTAGTTGATCAGGGAATGGGTCTCAACTGACCGTCATCAGTAAGTTAAAGGAATGAAGTGATTCGGCAAACAGTCCACTTTGGTGGATTATAGACGAGCCAATCCTAACAGTTTGTAGTACCACGACAGTCGGGCGAACAAAAATAAAAGCAATTCATCACATAATTATAGATGTTAAAGTTGGACTCTGGAATCATTCAGTGAGTAACCGGCATCTAGGGTAACAATAGAGCTCGGACAAATGTCTGCTGAGTACATTTTTAGATTGTGGAACAGGAGTCGACTGAGGACTTGCTTATATAGGACCGGTCCTGATTCCGTTAGTGATAGACATTTTGGGTGCGTAACGTTGAACAACCGTTCGGGACACAGCGCTAGTTAATTTCAAAACCGATTCTGAAGGCATATAGCATGAATATGTCAGTGTAAATTGAAACAATTACTGTTCTGTATCACCATCATCCCTTACCCCACTAATTAGTTGGAAGTTTGAATATGTACAAAAATTACTTAAAAAACACTAACTCCTACACTATACATCGTTATACAACTGATCCATGTGTTCCGGAAGTCAGTGTAGTTTGGTGCGGAAGCAATGAAATTAGTATATAAATGCCTGAAAGTTTAATCACGTAACGCTGCGAAGCATATCGTACTTGTTAGTGGGCACTGCTTTATTTCTGGCTCAGTGTCGTAGCAGCTTGGACGATGAGGTGGATATGAAATAGATTGATGAAGGGAATTAATCACAGGTGAGAAAGAAAAAACTAGGTCGGCGTTGATATCAGTGTAAACCTAATGGTTGTGAATTGCGAAGTTATTTCGGAATACCTGATGTCTATGCAGGGCCCCGTCCCGTATCCCCGACGGCGCTCCCATGATTCGCACACCAGCTCATGCAGGGTCTCCTATAAGCCTCACAGAGGTGTGCTACCAAGGGAGGAAAAATAAGTTTCAGTGCGCATAGCCGTGGGCACAAAAATTCTCACGCGCAGGACCGAAGTACAAATTCCGGCCCCAACGAGGACATGCACTACTGATGAGTTCGGAGAGCGAAACTCGAGTCTAGCGCTCCCCTTCAAAATGGCTTTGCCGGAGGGCTTAGCTGAATGCGAAGGCTGTGCATGATGTTCACTTTGAGACAATCCCAAACACTGAATTTCTATTGCAAACCTACAGAGTGTCAAGACATGTAGAGACCAAAGATTGTATGGCTTTTAGGAAGATCTTGGATACCACCTTACATCTCATCTGTTCTGTTAGAACTCCCTTATTCACGCCAACCGAAAAGTGCTCTATATGAACACGTCATTCACCTGGTAAGTAGTAAATTCAACAATGATTTATACACCCTCACAGGTGGATTGTATATGTTCTACACACCCACATCATCAAACGAACTTCAGGTAATATAATTAGTTAAGACCACAGGCCGACAAAATTCACGAACCTCAAGAAAGGTCTGGTAAATGGCCATAATAGATTTTGGTTGAAGAGAACTATGAATTCAGTTTAGTAACCGATTCGTGAATAAGAAGTTTGGGTTTGTGTTAAGGTCGGGTCAAATAAGAATAAAGCGAAGAGCAGTAATACTGGATGTTCGCGGAAGAATGGTTAGACCGAGATCTAGTGAAATTTGTAGAACCAAATTTAGAAGGATTCGAATAAAGAGGGAGTTTTATGTAGGAGCGCTGCTGCGAAATTTTCATGCGTTGTGATAAGAGGATGGATTTTTTCAGATTCACCTAACTGTATAAAACTGTGGGAAACTTCCTATGTTGCCTGGGCAACTGGCGAACAGTACAATTAGTGGCATGGCAAAAAAGTTTGGGTAAACTGGAAAAAATGTTGTGGATGAGAGAAAGGATTTAAATGCCGGGCAAAATTAGAGTATTTTGACTGTGGTGAAGAAACACATTTATCACAAAGTTGTTTTGTAATATTGTCGCTCAACGTGATTCATGGATACTTGCTAGGAAAGAGTCGAGGTGATTAGTTAAAAAGGCAACAGACTTGAAGGCGAAGGCCGTTTTCGATAGTATTAGGAACATTGCTAGTAGGACGAACAAAGGCTATCTCCACCTTGTGCAGACTGACAAGGCTCGCGTATACCGCGTTGGAAACAGTGGCTCTTGTCTCGTCACCGGAGTCGAGTAACGTTAATGTGGGCAACAAAGGTCGTGCTTTATTGAGTTTTTTGCTAAGCTAAGGCACAGGAATAGACGGGCATGCATTGAGAAAGTCTTTGTATTGATTCCTTCTCATGGGGGAAAACGAAACGTTAATATGGTTGGATGTGGTAAGAAACAGACTGAGAGACTGATCACCGTACAATTCGTATAACCCATCCACCAGGGCAGGTAAGGAATACCAAACCAGCAGTCTTATGCCTAGCAACATCATCTGCACATATGACTGTAAAGTGTGGGCATGAACTAGTATGAAGTGATGTTGAGAATAAGGACATTGAGAGAAGTGCAACTTTCTCAACACTAGAGACCATGAGAAGTGACAATGGATTGGATAAATTGGCTGTGATCTGCAAAGCAGTCACGTAAAAGATCATCTAGAATTCGAGTTAATCTCAAAACCCTTTTTGCCTAACTGGTGCAGTTTGAAACATATTCAAACAGCTCCTGATTTAAGTTAAATAGGGAGATATTGGAATGAACCATACAAGATGCCTGAGGCTGAGTGATGACAGAATAATCGACTGGAATCTGTTATGTACGTCCGTGGTCCCAATCGAGAGAGCATTGGTCATATTTAGTGGTCGTCGCACTAAGTCACGTTTTCCCCAGGTACGCAATTATCAGCCGCGAAAAGCAAAAGGCCGTTGAGGAAAGAGACCAAATCTTTATTCGACGAAAATGTACAGGTGGTCTCTGATAGCGCTATAAAAGGCACCGACACGCAAAATAGTTAGAGAGGCTAGAGACCGGCCGTCGACGAGCGAGTAAACCGGAAGAATGTCGCGTATGTCCTTCGGGTTCGCTGTACGGTCACATGACATGGAGACAAACAATCGGACATGCATCATGCGACCTTTCTTAATAGCCTAGGTACAATATGCCACTATGAGTTTTGGAACTATTTTACACACCATACCGCAGGCAGGCCAGTGAAATCTCCAGGCCGCTACACATAGACGCAAAAACATTGGGTAAAACTTGGCCATTGTTATAAAAGGCTGGTAGGATGCGCACCGCACTTCGATGTTTAGTATTTTCGCGCTGTATAACGCACTACTTGAATAACTCTTCGGGAGGTTGGCGGTAACACTCAATAACACTTAACAAGTGTTAATGATAAGCTTTCTGGGTCATTCCATAGGACGGACTTCAAGCAAATCAGTTCTTCAAAAGTTTCTCAGTAGCAAGCCCGCGAGGCCCACAAGGATCAATTGAGAACTTGTGTGGAAGCAGTGAGGACAACAGCTCAGGGATTCGTACGAGCATCATGCAGGCTAAGATAACCAACCATCAGCCATTAGTTAAGATCACCCCCGACTTAAATTGTCAAAATCCACCTACCAATTACCCTTCTCAGGAGTTAATTTTCCGTGCATTCCCATCTACTATTGACTGTAGTAAACAGACAAGACACCGCGCGACTGCTTCAAGTGAACGTTGTCATTAGACAAGGAGGTTATTGCATACGTCGGTCCAACGTCTTTCAAGTGTGAGTTAAACCAAGTGCGCCAAAAAAGGGTGTTTCGGCCAGAAATCTGCAAAGTTTACGTACACTTAATGGCTCTACAGCGTTTTACTTGGTAGCCTGTTGAGGGCAAACAGGTTTCGTCTGGTATTCAACAACGAACGACAAGTCGCTTTTAATCCAATCTGAAAGGGATTAGAAGCACAGCTCCGTAGAGCCCTTGCAGTCATCGTACGCGTCAGATGAATTTTTTAAACAGCAGCCTTTGGTCCTCAGCTGACAAACAATTATTTTTTCCTAGCCCCTACAGACTATCCATTCCACCAAGTAATTTTCCATCTACCTCATCGTTATACTTATTGTAAAAAGGTCGTTCAGCAATGAAATACCGACCATTATTGGGCGCAATATGCCTTGCATAAAACGTGTAAATATGTTCATTTACATACCGGGAACGAAAATTCACTGAAAATCTATTATAGCTGTCACATTCCCATAGAATTTTTAGCTAGCCTCTCTAGTAAAGAAACACTAACCTTGAGTTACGCTCATGTTAAGACTAGTCATTTGTACATACACTAGCAAGTATTTCACGAGCAACCGTGTCAACTAACGCACCGTTGGCGTATTAGGTACGACCGAAGTATCATGTGTGCAAGCTGAACCACATTCGTTCGGCCAGTTTTAATCCTGCCCATAACAAAGATATGTAATACTGATGAGCTTTACTAGAAGAGAAACTCACATCCAGTGCACCTTTACGAAAGCAGTTGTGGTGTTTGTACAGGATTTTACATTTTCCAATTTTCATTGTTCTTCGTACCTTTCAACTTTCCCAAGTTTACATGTACACCTGATGCTGGAACCACGTGAATCGAAAATACATCTCCCGGGGGCACCAAGCCGTGCGCTCCCTCCTCGCTCCGCGTTGCCAGAGTGCTGGATCTTTGGAAGTTAAAGGACTAACGCAATCAAGTATTCATTTAGGTGTCTTCCTGTACTTATCTGTCTCCAAGATTATCTCCATTGTGGGCTCAAAATCCGTTTGGAGCAACATGACGGGTCGAATTCAGTAAAAATACCTTTATTCAGTGTGGTAAAAATCTAAACCAACGGAATCTCAAGAACCACCGTGAGTTAGTTTTTTCCACCACACTTTCACTTTTCATTCGTATCAGCTGTATAGTGTTTTGATCCGCTGTAGAGTTGACTGAGATGTTTACGAGGATGTAAAACTGTGGATAGTTGAGTGACGTTTAGTCTATATCGTCCCAGATTTCATGTTACGCACGACTAGTTTGTAGGTCCACTGCGATATGTATGCTCTGAACGCGACATTCTCTATGGCTGGCATAGACCCACGCAGGTCCGCATGGACCTTGCTCGGAACCCCTGTGCACTCCCATTGGTCTCTAATGGCACGAAGACATTTGGAGTCATGTGCCGTTGGGATGAAAATCAAGTCAATAATGAATGAAGCGGCTTGAACCAAACTCTAGCAGGGCATAACTGTAGCCGCCTTTGGGCCAATTGGGACCCTCAAAGACTTTGCCGAGTGCAGATTTTGGTCACAAGGAATTTCGTTCCCACCACGTAATTGTTCCAAAGAGAATAGTGTGTGTAGATTTTTTCATGTTGTTTTGTGCAAAATTAGTAGCTTCTCTTTTATTTCTGGTCTACCTTCATTTAAGTGTTAAGTCGGCCAGACGGACGGAAAGTTATCTGGTGCTGATATTGACCGTGAACCGTACGTCGCACCCTAGAAACTTCACTCGGACTGCGCGATGCCGGCGCGTGTACTACTGAGGACTCATCCAATTTCTTGCACCCGTGAGCTTCTTGGAACATCCAGTTCTGCGATAGTAACAGAAATCCCTGCACTTCCGTGTCTAATAGCGAAGAATATCAAACACGAACGTGTTGAGCTCAGTGACATAAGAACACAAGTCCCTAAGTAACAGTGACGAAGGTAAAAACCTGATAATTAAATTCATGTGTTACACTAAGTAAGCTGATGTAAGCGGACTATTCACAGCAGGCCCGGAAAAAGAAACAAGCAGCTACTACTCTCTTGAAATCTGATATACGAAGTTTGCCCAAATCGATGTAGCAACTCCTGTTTCCTCCACTGTGAAGCCGTGACCTTAGATGTGGAAATTTTGAACAGTTTAGGTGAAGAATTCATCACAACTCCAGAGATCCATCTAATGATTTCCAATGTTTTAGGAAGTCACCTCTGATCTTCCTTCTCGTAAGAGAAGTAGGTTGAGTTTTCTTGGTTTCTGTCTTAATGAATTACCCTGCATTCACTCCGTCAGCTTCCTGAAACATCCTCCGACTCTTCCAAGTGCTAAGGCGTGCTTCACTTTACTCGGCATCCACGCTCACGCATGCTCCATAAAGCGGCAGTAGCATTTCCGAGTTTCGTGAAGCGAAAGTGTTACTTAACGTGGAGAGTGTTCTACTTCTCGTTTATTTCACCCCCAGACACTATTTGGGGACGCTGAAATTCCACACTTTGTGCACTCCCGAGTCCTCCGCAATTTCTAACGCTTGACTCCTCTAATTCTGGACAACTTTGACTCTCACAAGCAGCTGACTACACTTGCTTATGCTAGAGAGAAGCTACCGCTTATGTGGTCTTCTTTGAACAATATATAGGTTGTCCAACATGCGAATGCTATCGGGACTTCTTGAGCCCTCCAAATCGTCAAAATAAGATGGCAAGGACACCCTAGGTTCTTGGTGAGATCGTTAGTCAACAACAAAAACATTAACGGTCCCAGCACTGAAGCCTGAAACACTACTAATCAACACACCCTCTGTGGACCATCTTTCTCCTAAAGTTGAGTTGAAGAACGGGTACTTCAGGAGGTCCTAAAACCAACCGGACAACCCTAAAGGAGGACCAAGAGTCTCAAGTTTGAGAATTAGTAAACGGTGGTTCACTGGTTCAGATGTTTTGTCAGAATACAAATGGGAGTTCTTGACTACCCTATCCATATTCAACGTGCATCAAAGACTCACATCGTGTTGGCGAGATAGAACTCACGCGGAATGGATTTATCTTGTTCTGCGGAAAGGAGGCTGTTATTAGTGAGATATTTCCCCATCTAGCTTTGGGCATTTTCAGACACCTTCAGAATTACTGGTGTTAGATCGACTGCTCAGTAGTTTCCGACTTCATGTTTCTTCCTCCCTTGTGGTTGAGTATGTAATGGCCAGCGGTCGTGTGGATTCTCTAAGGATCACGGCTTCAACAGTGTTTTCTTGCTCGTCCGTACTGTACGCGTGATCCAGTGTACGTTTGTAATGGGGGGGGCCTTATATGAACCAAGTGCCACTTTCTTTCATCGTGCAACTAATTGTACGCAGCGAATGTCTGCCCTTTTCACAACGATGCATCTATTACTTCGTTCTTTAAGATCGTTCAACGTGGACTTATTCGAGCGTCGTTTAACGCAGCTGAAGTTTTCACGCACTCTTCAGTGGACTATAGTCCGCCTCGCGTTGCTGCCGCTGGCCCCAGATTGAGCTAAAACTAACTTGCAGGGAAATGAGACTGAACCATAGGACCCTTAATAGAGTTCATATGGCATCTAATGCGAACACTCAGAGGACGTGGGTATTACTGAAGCCTGTAAAAATATTGCTAAACAGATTGGGAATAACACAACGTTACGAGAAAGGTGTAATACTCTATGTTTCAACCACCTCGGGTGGCCTTCCTCAGGAGTGTTGTAATCGAAATCACATTGACATTGGCTCCTCTGTCAATTTAATTTCGGTTACAACACTCCTGAGGAAGGCCACCCGAAGTGGTTGAAACGTAGAGCATTACAAATTGCTCGTAACGTTGTGTCATTCCCAATCTGCTTATCAATAACATGTTAAACACGACACTCAAACTGTTCAACTTCATTCGTACTAAATTTGGTGCGGACATCTTACACCTGTAAAAAACAAATTCCAGCACAGTTTGTTCATCGGACAAACTGAAAAACATGGCCACGAAAAATATAGCACATGGCATGAAACTATCGGGAAATATAATCCTGAATTTTTTCGCGGGAGGAAAAACCCACAAGACAGAAGGACCCACCTGCACGGTGAACGCAAACCGCAAATCCAATTAAAAAAGCTGCAACTTCAGACGAAGTGAAGGACATTTCCGCAGTATATATAAACACAGTTGTCAAATTTTCAAAGTTACAGTTGTAAATCCCGGACTTGATGAGGGATTGCACCTGTTTACATGCTGATGCACGACTTGTGTGCTTCGGAGATCAGTTAGACTGCGTTTTCTATCGATGCGAATGCGTCTAGTTGTTGTGTAAGCGTATTGATAGAAGATAGACGGCATATCCTGGTTGCTCTGTACACCATGAATAAATTACACTTCGATAACTACCGAGTAAGAAAAAAATAATTCCAACATATGCGTGTCTTTCTTCTGCATGCATCTACGCTCGCGACCTCAACCATCTTTGCAGGCAATTTGTTCCACGAGTTGACCACCTGCTTATTGAAAAAGTTAAAACGGACGGCCAATTATGACATCGTCATCTTGCTTGCGAACACATGACCTCTCGTGTCCTCGTCTTGTACCTTCTTGAACGAGGTTACTATGAGAGTGTTTCCGGTGTGGTGATCAATTTTCTGCACTTCAACAAGGTCCCCTCTAACCCGCAGACTTTCCTGGGGGAATAAGTCCAGCGTAACTAGTTGGTGTTGGTAGCCTAAAACTTTCATACCCCATACCATATGTATAGCCAGTTTCTGTCACTTTCTCGAGGACGACTATGTCATTTTCGAGATATGCTGACCAGTGTTGGACACAGTATTCCAAGTAGAGGGAACTATAGCCGCGTACTCGGCTGGACAAGGATTAACAATAACAGATTTCAGCCTATATGGCGGCTTGCGTGCTTTCGTCGCGGATGCGGAACAGTGAGCAGATGGAGTGAACGTACTAATGACTTGCGCATTTAAGTCCCGCGCTCGCTGCTTAGTTGTTTGTTCGATTGCTTGTTCATGTGCAGCCGTCAGATACCTGAAGGTCGACTGCAGAGCATTAGGGAAGACATGACTTTTGTGAACGTTCAGCGGTAAAGTCCGCTTTAATATCCACTCGTAGACCTTCGGAAACTCCTCCTGGAGAACGTTCGAGTTTCATGAACTACCGAACAGCTTTATATCATCCGCATACAGATACAATGCAGAGACTAGGTTGTCGGTTGAGTCACTTATATTTCCCAGGAAGCGCAGGAGGTACTCCATTCAATGGAGGACCTTTGTCCCACAGTACTCCTATTACTGTCACTGTGCACGATCTTTCGTCTAAAATTGTCCGGATCCACCTACAAATATTAGGGGAGAATTCAGCTTATCCTAACTTCCAGTCAAAATGTCTACGGCTGAGAGAATCGGAGGCTCCATGAAAATCCATATGGCACACCACGACTGAATCTCCTTCACCCGTTTTCTACGTGATTGTCTCCAAGAACGTCAGAGATATCATTTGAGGGAACACAATGAGGAGCTCTGATGAGTTTCTGTTTTCAAGGAAATCTGCAAATTACTTGTTCATGTGCAGCCGTCAGATACCTGAAGGTCGACTGCAGAGCATTAGGGAAGACATGACTTTTGTGAACGTTCAGCGGTAAAGTCCGCTTTAATATCCACTCGTAGACCTTCGGAAACTCCTCCTGGAGAACGTTCGAGTTTCATGAACTACCGAACAGCTTTATATCATCCGCATACAGATACAATGCAGAGACTAGGTTGTCGGTTGAGTCACTTATATTTCCCAGGAAGCGCAGGAGGTACTCCATTCAATGGAGGACCTTTGTCCCACAGTACTCCTATTACTGTCACTGTGCACGATCTTTCGTCTAAAATTGTCCGGATCCACCTACAAATATTAGGGGAGAATTCAGCTTATCCTAACTTCCAGTCAAAATGTCTACGGCTGAGAGAATCGGAGGCTCCATGAAAATCCATATGGCACACCACGACTGAATCTCCTTCACCCGTTTTCTACGTGATTGTCTCCAAGAACGTCAGAGATATCATTTGAGGGAACACAATGAGGAGCTCTGATGAGTTTCTGTTTTCAAGGAAATCTGCAAATTTCTCTCGTTATGTGTTCGGAAATTTCGGCGACGAAAATGGTCAGGATCAGTGACTGGCAATATCGACCACACACGTCTGACTATGGATTTATACGAAACGATGGTTCCACTCATTGTCAAAATCTACATGATGTTATCGAAATTCCGGTGCACACATGCGATTTCAACGAGTTCTACTCAACACGAGATGGACGTACTGGCTGATTGTGCCTTAATCCAGTCAGTTTTACTCGTTCAGTGTCAAGCGGGAGTCTGTTGATGTGCAAGGCAATAACTGAGAACAGGGTGTAACACCAGTTTCGGGGATCACAGTAAATACCGGGAAAAGAGTCAGATTACTTGCACAGTGAATGTTAAATTGGGTGCGAACCACGTGGTGCTTCAAAGCGGTATCTAGAGGCGCTGCCAACGCCCTCCGAATGGAGGCTGTTTCAGGGGTTTATACCCCGATAAGAAAAGAACTCCTGCCTTAGGAAGTTTCGAGGACGGAGCTTGAAAAGTTTTCCGTCATGTCCCCGCCGGCCATAATCAATCTCCACAATGAAGAACTGTCCCACGAGATCTACTCTAGAACGGTGTGTAAAAATTAAATCACTGCGAAGTGGCCGAAATTCCGGTGGATACAAATCAAGGATTACAACACGAAACTCGTACGTGACATTTTTTAGCCCGTGACTAGGTTGGTGACCACGAGCTGGACATCGCTTAACAGCTAATATGTCACTTTTCAGGCTGGTTTACACGACTTGATTGGCATACTCGAGGAGCGGTCTTACATGAACTCCGTAAAACATTTGAAACGCCTTCTTGTCTGTACGGGGAAAAGTGCGCTCGACCACCTTAAGAGCAGCAAATCCCTTTTCTGCCACCATTTCACGGTGGCACGCGAGAGCTGTGTTAGGCGACGACCAGATGCCCAGATCTTTCCTCAGGCCGACCTTCATGATATTTGCTGTGCTGAACGCGCTGTGAATCACAAAGCCACCCCCGAATTTCCATAGAGCGATGTGTGCGCACCCATTGTTATTCACCGAGAGACTCCGATCGTCCGACAGGCACTTAATCGTGTCAAGATCCATCTCTAGTGCACTGGGGTCAGTGACATACCGAATTTCCAGGTCCCTGGCGTGCAGAATGGCGTTGCTAGATGTATTGTCCGGAAGGTCTTTGAGGTAGAATGACGTTCTCCAGTTATACGCAGTAAACAGTGGACACGAAATATGAATGCCTATAATTAATAAGTACGCGAGCAGGCCAGAATCGTTTGTTTGTCCCTGGTTGACATATATGCATACAAACAAATGTGATTGTATACAGCGAGACGACGGGGCACAAAGATTCTTACAATCGTATGTACAATGTGAACTTGAAGTTTGAGAGGAATTTTACGCACAATACAATAGACAAACCGACGATCTCTCCGGGTCACTAAAAATTGTCTGCTAACTGCGTTACGAAATAGCTCATCTTCTTGTACGATAAATATTTCGATGCTAAAATTTGTTCACAAGGTTCCTTCGCTATTTGTTGTTTTGCACACCCTTGGAAGATTGCCCGTTTCCCATGGTTCTTACCGACGACGTCGTTCTAGTAACATTCCCGTGGCGCGCACTCCGATCACAATATCCCATTCGCTTGCCGCCTCCCCATTTTTAGTTCCGTGAGCCGCACTGATTAAGAGTAGCTCAACATTTACGGCGGTCTGTTGGGTCACAAGGAAGTTGAACTCACCTCAGGTGACTCACAGACTTTATAAACGTTTCCGTGAGCGATGACTGCGTTAGAGACTGTCCGATTACATCATCTGACCACGTGCTAACTTCTTTTATTCATTTGTTGGCTGTCCTGCCGAAGCATTTTTATCCACCGTTAAGACTTCCCCAGCTCTGCTATTACACATTTCCGCCGTATTATTGATAAATCAATCTATTCGTTCTCGCAATATTTTTGTATGGCACTTATCCTCATTGTTTTCTGTGATTTTCCCATTTCACGCATTCCACTAGGCCTTGCAATCGTCCGGATATTTCTCCCAAAACCCCATAGTGCATTTCCACCTAATAGATGCAGATAGTGCGGCGCGACATCATTTCGCAGCCTGTTACACCTTCGTATTTGGTTCACTGGATACTTGGTGACGTAGCAGCAGCGGTCGAACACTTCTTTGAGCGGACTCCCTGGTAAAGACCCTTAGGGAACTTGGAGGCGTCCAGCGTTTCATACGTGGGAAAATTGAGCAGAAAAATGCACCATGGATTGTTTGTCAACATGGAACTATTCAGCTGTTGAAGTTTATGTACAAACCTCTGAGCGTTCGAAGCTGGGGACGGACACCTCGGAACGGCTGTGATTGGATATGATTCCTGCCAGTATGTATCCTTGACAGCTCTCGAACTACCTTTGCTAAAATGGGGAACAAAATCGGGCAAAGATATCTAACCGAGTTTATGTACGACGTTTCCATACCTAGCGATGATACAACAGATAATACAGTGCAGTAACAGCTAGGAGCGCCATTGGACAAATGTGTACCCGAATTGACCAACCGGCGAATTGGCGCAGCATTCTCGAGGTGCATGACAGACGACGTTCTAGACGCAGGTAGCTAAACCACACAAATAGGATGATGAATCTATAAAGTAAGAGAGACAATGTGCTATGATTCTCTGTTGTGTGTCACCAGCGCATTGCCTGACCAACCCGAGACGGTGATCCCTGGGATTGGCGAACCACTAAAAAGCTGCCTACTTTACGTGGACTCAAACTTTCCGACACCAAATTCTCGGTGGAGGCTGACTTCAACGTTTACTTCATCTTCCTTTCATCAAGTTGTTTCACCAGACCGGCAAACTAATGCGATAATTTTTGCCAGTTACAACTGCGTTACCATCCAGAGCGATAAGCCGCGAACACATGAACATGGTCTTAAGTGGCAGTTCGGGTGAGTTTTGTCTTGGCAGACCTGGCGAAGTTCCGTGTCAGCTTGGACCTTTGGCTGAAATTAGGGAGCACATACTAGTAAATTACGTGATATTCCTTCATATTCACAGAAACCACGTAAGAGCTAACTTGCTTCATAACTTCTGACGTGTGGCGTTAACTTTTAAAGAAAATTAATAAACCTCCACAGCAACCAGATGCTTCTGAGACAGTGGCGCACAGCTCGTAACATCACAGTGTCCCGCAGGACATGGCCAGTCATGCAAGATCGAAATTGTTATGTCTACATTACGCATTGAAGTGAGAGTTGAAGTAATGTAAGAGGAACCTCGTGTATCCTGGCCGAGTCAACATGAAAGTGCACTCCATCTAACAATGAGTAGAGTTTACAGCGGGCGGATCGATGAATCAATAACAAGCCAATGAGGGAAGGGCAAAGAATGTCTGGGCAGGCTAGCCATGGTGCGCACGTGAACTTTGCAACTGGCAACCGTGCAACGGGAAGGTCCACGTGAGTGAATGATCGTGTGTGCATGTGTGTGCAAGCAAATGCATAAAAGTGACATGGACGGACCGTACAGAACTGATTTTGATGATGAATATCAGAGCACATACTTCGGTTAGGCATCATCCATCATTCAGGTGTGGTCACTGTTGCACGCGGAATCTCCTGATGGTTCGAGGTAACGTGATATTTACCACGTTTCAAGCAAGGCAGCGATTTCAGATGGTTGTTTAGTGCTTCGCGGTAAAGATCTCGCTTCGGACCTGTGCGATAGAAATATGTTCACATAATTGCGTCAGAACAGGTATATCACTAATTCTCAGTCGCACCATAGCGTACCACTGAAACAGAAGCGGGCACACTACTCGGGTCATGCGAATTCTCCTACATACTGTTTTCGTCGTATAATGATTCTCAGGCTCTCCAGCGTCTCTTGGGAGAGGTTTTACATAAAGCGAACTTTGTGCAGACTCAATTCGATGACTTTCTACTTGCCAACGAATTAATGGTATGGCAGCGAGTACACCGTTGCAAAGTTTTGCGAGTGTTCGAAAGGTGTGGAGATAGTAGTAATGGTCTACCTTTCAACGTGGACCTCAATAAAACCCCCTGTTAAGGGGAAAAAACACGCTTGCAAAGAGAGGTCCGACGTTGTTACTCCATCAGCCAATTTGCTGAGGGGTGGAACAAACAACCTCGCCCACAAACATTGTCGCTTCAAAGCAGGGTAAATTTCATGGTCAACTACACCCGTATGCCAGAGCTGGTTACATTGCAACCAAGGGAGGATTTGTGAGGTATCAGAGCGCAACAGTAGAACCGGTAACCGTATCGCCTCGTAAGTGTGGCCTGTATGCATTTTTCATGAAATACCAGATAAATCCAGGCTGAGAAATCGCATTTTGCATTTTGGACTGCGAAAAGTCAGCGGATACACTACAGTATTCCGTGGACAGAATATTGATTAAAATTGCTGCTGGCACTGTATAGTTTCTTTACGAATGCTCGAAGAGAAAACTTCATCTGACTCTCTAGTTGCTGCCGGCAGTGTGTAGCGTCACCTCACCGATTTGACACAATATTCATCTAACACAGCACTTCCGGAATCCACTCATTACCGCTGAGTCTTATCTGTCAAGGTATTTTCTACAGGGTTAATTCATACAATGCAGTGGTTCCTGGCGAGATCCACCACAGAACTCTCAAAGGAGCAGCATCTGGTCTGGCAGAACTCCTTTAAGAGCCGTTTAAGCAGACAAAACAGACTGACATTCTCCCTAGCGCAAGGAAGGAAGCGACGGCCACACTTATGTTTAAAGCAGGCGACCGGCACCCTCCAGCCAGCTGTCAGTCAAACATCCTCATTAGCATTCCTTACAAGTGAGGATACATAGCAATCACCGGCATTCATATTTCGTGTCCACTGTTTACTGCGTATAACTGGAGAACGTCATTCTACCTCAAAGACCTTCCGGACAATACATCTAGCAACGCCATTCTGCACGCCAGGGACCTGGAAATTCGGTATGTCACTGACCCCAGTGCACTAGAGATGGATCTTGACACGATTAAGTGCCTGTCGGACGATCGGAGTCTCTCGGTGAATAACAATGGGTGCGCACACATCGCTCTATGGAAATTCGGGGGTGGCTTTGTGATTCACAGCGCGTTCAGCACAGCAAATATCATGAAGGTCGGCCTGAGGAAAGATCTGGGCATCTGGTCGTCGCCTAACACAGCTCTCGCGTGCCACCGTGAAATGGTGGCAGAAAAGGGATTTGCTGCTCTTAAGGTGGTCGAGCGCACTTTTCCCCGTACAGACAAGAAGGCGTTTCAAATGTTTTACGGAGTTCATGTAAGACCGCTCCTCGAGTATGCCAATCAAGTCGTGTAAACCAGCCTGAAAAGTGACATATTAGCTGTTAAGCGATGTCCAGCTCGTGGTCACCAACCTAGTCACGGGCTAAAAAATGTCACGTACGAGTTTCGTGTTGTAATCCTTGATTTGTATCCACCGGAATTTCGGCCACTTCGCAGTGATTTAATTTTTACACACCGTTCTAGAGTAGATCTCGTGGGACAGTTCTTCATTGTGGAGATTGATTATGGCCGGCGGGGACATGACGGAAAACTTTTCAAGCTCCGTCCTCGAAACTTCCTAAGGCAGGAGTTCTTTTCTTATCGGGGTATAAACCCCTGAAACAG
Source organism: Paragonimus westermani (assembly GCA_008508345.1). Lineage (NCBI taxonomy): Eukaryota > Metazoa > Platyhelminthes > Trematoda > Plagiorchiida > Troglotrematidae > Paragonimus > Paragonimus westermani. The sequence continues at coordinate 63,201 of QNGE01000835.1, forward strand.
CCTCCATTCGGAGGGCGTTGGCAGCGCCTCTAGATACCGCTTTGAAGCACCACGTGGTTCGCACCCAATTTAACATTCACTGTGCAAGTAATCTGACTCTTTTCCCGGTATTTACTGTGATCCCCGAAACTGGTGTTACACCCTGTTCTCAGTTATTGCCTTGCACATCAACAGACTCCCGCTTGACACTGAACGAGTAAAACTGACTGGATTAAGGCACAATCAGCCAGTACGTCCATCTCGTGTTATGAGTAGAACTCGTTGAAATCGCATGTGTGCACCGGAATTTCGATAACATCATGTAGATTTTGACAATGAGTGGAACCATCGTTTCGTATAAATCCATAGTCAGACGTGTGTGGTCGATATTGCCAGTCACTGATCCTGACCATTTTCGTCGCCGAAATTTCCGAACACATAACGAGAGAAATTTGCAGATTTCCTTGAAAACAGAAACTCATCAGAGCTCCTCATTGTGTTCCCTCAAATGATATCTCTGACGTTCTTGGAGACAATCACGTAGAAAACGGGTGAAGGAGATTCAGTCGTGGTGTGCCATATGGATTTTCATGGAGCCTCCGATTCTCTCAGCCGTAGACATTTTGACTGGAAGTTAGGATAAGCTGAATTCTCCCCTAATATTTGTAGGTGGATCCGGACAATTTTAGACGAAAGATCGTGCACAGTGACAGTAATAGGAGTACTGTGGGACAAAGGTCCTCCATTGAATGGAGTACCTCCTGCGCTTCCTGGGAAATATAAGTGACTCAACCGACAACCTAGTCTCTGCATTGTATCTGTATGCGGATGATATAAAGCTGTTCGGTAGTTCATGAAACTCGAACGTTCTCCAGGAGGAGTTTCCGAAGGTCTACGAGTGGATATTAAAGCGGACTTTACCGCTGAACGTTCACAAAAGTCATGTCTTCCCTAATGCTCTGCAGTCGACCTTCAGGTATCTGACGGCTGCACATGAACAAGCAATCGAACAAACAACTAAGCGTCTCACGTCTGGTGATCGAAACACACATGTCTCTATCTGGCGAAATGGAAAGCTCGCGCGTCAACAGGAAACCTATAGTACCCACGCTGATACTGCGAGATTCAGTTCACAACGTGCCCTTGTCACATATATACATATATAGAGTCCAACGGTCCGGGTATACGCAATCAATCAGACGGGATCTCGCCCTAACTGTTCGCCGGGTAGGTGTTCCTGCGCTATAAAAATGAACGTGATTGGTCTAAAATTCTGTTGGCGTTCACTTTAAATGTGGCTGTAGATCGCTTTCTATTTGTGATGGTTTCCACTGAAGTTAGCGTGTGTTTTGTATAAACGCTCAGCATGGGAGAACTGGGCATATGAGATGTTTGTTTGGCTGTGTAAGTGTGGAACGGATGTAAGCTTGATGATGTATGCAGTGTGATGTACCTGTAGTACGTGCGGTTGGGCTGGATTCGTGAGGTGATTTGTTTGCCCTTGTGCGGCTTCAACATGCAGCCGATTTGGGAGTAAAGTGGTATACTGGAGGGACTCCGGTTTTCATCGTCAATGAAGGTGGGGTGTTTTAAAGTCGGGCTTGGAAGTTCTGTTTGATTGGTCTGGGTGTGCGTTATTTTGATTTCCGGAGCCACTTGCGAATGGCACATGGTCAAAGTATAAGTGGAGGTTTTTTGAGTCACTGTTCCTTGTACAGTGGTTTTCGGCTTAGTGTAGGAGTCTCCTGGAAGTTCGCAGCGCATACTCTGAAGGTAAGTCACGAGGGAGATAATTCTTGCCTGGAGACTACCTACACGAATGATGGAACATTACATGTGGGCTCAGTAATGCCTCCTGTACTGTTTCCCCTTCGGTTGGTAGTGGTCCGGTCGTCGTGAATACAGTTACGTTTCGTCGTGTGGGCAGCTTGGAATTCAAACAAAATGTTCTCGCTGTTGACGTTGTGTGTTCATATTTCCGCCATGTGTACGGAAAGTTGTATAGGGCCGTTGGTAATTATTATCCAGTGCCATACCAAATCGCTGCATATTGGATCAATGTTATTACATGGAATCTGATTTTTCTGATTCACCGTGTTCGTCTGTTTCCGAAAAATTGACAACTAAAAGTTCCACAGGGTACATTGATTCTTTCTATCGACAATGACCCTTATCGGGTCCCGCAGCGCTGGGACTCAGTGGACACTGTGTGAGGCACCGAACGTTCATGGTTGGTCTGGGTGAAAAATGTCTGCACACAACATAATGCCACGAATGTCGGAAGTTCTATCGATTCAAGTGCGCCGGACTCAACGACCACCAATACAAGCAGCTAGTCTTTTCATCTGCCAGTGTTATCTGCAAGGGCTGCCGCCAGGTCACCACTCCGCCGCTGACTGGTCACGTACACACCACAACGAGTGATGATGTCGCGCCCTCAGCCTGAAACGAGGGTTGTGGTAACAGTTGGAAAGAACGTAGATATTCCAACCCCTCCAAAGTCCTCAATTGTAGGCGTTGTTTCCTAGCCTTTTCTTTGCACCGTGCTTTCTCCTATGTCGCGAAATCCATCGAAGATGTATGTAGTAAATGCATGTATATGAACTTTCTGAGTCTGTGCAAGAAATTACTAGTAATTAATCAGCTTCATCATGACACCCAATACCACATGGTCGCTTTCACGTAGGTCTAGCTTCTTCGTTAGACTGAGCCTCGTGGAGGAGGTAATGACAGCAGCGAATGGTGACTACTGGTGTGAACATAACAGGATGGATCTCAAGGTTCCTGTATTGCTTGCATGTGGTTTATATAGGAAATTCATCACTTAAATAATCTCTCTATTCCAGGCACCGGAGATCCTAGGGATGGTGGGTTTCTATTGGGTATGCTGCCACAGGTACACAAGGAGTCATGAATGGAGAGTAGGCAAACAGGACAACCCGTATGTAGGATGCTGGCTAAGGTTACATTGTTAGGGCATATGGACTTACTATCATACGCAATGCATACGAGGTCAGATACACTGTACCGGATATTAATCGAGTGTGAACAACCTACAATAATCTAGTGTTTTCTTAGTACTGCTCAAATGGTACACCGTAGTACAATCATGATTTTGTATTTCTTACAAAACTCCATAATCCCGGCTACACTTAATGTTCCCGAAGAACACCTTACGCAACGTTGTAGACAGCAACCAGTGAGTTATTAGTTAACTGTTCACCGTCCGGAACAGTACGCATGATTCCAGGGTAGACGCACTGGGTGCTAAAGAAAAATGTTATGGACCACTTGAGGTAAGCTCACGCTCTAAGAGCTACACGGAACCATGTACACTAATCCTACGCCGGCATATAGCTGGGATCTCTAGGTAAGCCGTACCAACGGATTTCGCTGTAGGGTTCTCCCGATTTTCCTGAAGGACGTGACGGTAGGCAGTTAACTTGAACTCAAGATGGTATGGCGATAACGAGTGATAGATGGGTTCATTGCGTCACACTCGCTTACAGGTTATCGACGAGAAGTGTACGTTCACTGTGATCTGCACCCGTACGGAGTAGCCAACTTTGGACGTCAAGTGTACTTCCACCACTGCAGCGCCATCGCATGGTTGTCATGCATCTCGAGTTACGGGAATGGTTTCTATTTCACCAAGTGCACCCGCACTTATATTGCGCAACTTTTCATTATACAAAAGTCATTCAGTTGCTTGCCAGAGCCCCGTTAGCCCGTTCCGGATATGGTTGCCACTTCTGCATCGCTTTGAGGATGGGCTGGATTTCGCAGTAACCTCACCCGTCCTGCAACGTAACGACGGCATTTATGAATGCGGAGAAACGGGATGAGCTGGGAAAAACGAAAGAAACGCATGAGGTAGGTCAAAACGCGTGCCAATGCAAGACAGCAATGCGGACAAAAATGACGTGGTGAGCGTTCAAATGAAGACAAGCGGTGTAAGCGGTAAAACTAAAAACGTATTACTCATTAACAGAAGCAGCGTTTGAAAGCGTTGAAGATATCCGGGTGTCCGGCACGCTGTTGATGCCACCAACAGCAACAGCTGTCACATTGGATCCAGTCAGTTAAGTCATCTCAGCCACATCTCGAACAAGTTTGGTCATCTACGGGGAGAAGGTGCTTTCTGTGAACGTCACCCCTACTCTTTTTTGTAACATACTTAGACGATGAGTTGCTGCGGACGCTCTCAGTGAACTCTGTGTCGTCCATCATTGCTGGCAGTTTCTCAAAGCTCACGGTTGAGGACGTTTTCTGCATAGATTGCTTCCGTTGTCCAGATTGAGAACTGGATGTGGATGGCTGACACGGCTCCGGCTGAGAGGACCTTTGCCTTTCAACCTCGGTGTCAAAGATTCCACACGACCCTACGAACACTTTTATGCCTGATGTAGCTATACCCGAAAACTGTTTCAACGCTCTCATAGTCCACTAATAACTCTCACCTGACACGCTGCTGACCACCTCACAAATGTTCGAGGTAAGGTTTCAAATGCTTATCAGTTTGCTTGCCTTACTTTTTGCCTTCCCTATAATGAACAACCCGAACCTGCACCGCAAACTGAGCAGCTTCGTGAATAGTCCGGCAACAGCCACCTACTGCTTCGCAACATAATGTTAGCATCGACCAGGTCATTACTGCAACAAAAAACAAGGTGACTGCATGAAATTCCCCAATTATTGAAGAAAGAACACATACGAGACCCATGACCGTCAACACTCACGACGTGCTTATCAGGGAACATTACTTTGCCAGGTAGCATGTCGGACATGCAAACAGCCTTCTTCCAGTTTTCTCCAGCTGTTCTTAGAGCGTACGCACTTACACAGCCCATTTCACATGCAGAACGTCCACCATCCACTAACGGCATCGTAACAATCTGTCAGAATTTCATTTCCAGGCGCTCATTTTGATTCACTGTCTTCCTCACGCAGTCGTATAATGTGGACTAAGGTTAGAGGTCACCCTTGACATATCTATTATCCGTCTCCACTCAATTATTAGTCTCACTTCCGTAGCGTGCAATGCCGCGTCTTGCGTACGCGGTACAGTGCTCTTTTACAAGCAGCAGGCGAGTTTGCAACTAATCACCAAGCTCTCTGATGCGACTGCAAATGCTGCCAACTATTTCACGGAAATCCTCCTCGGATTTGCAATACAACGGATCACTCATTTTTTCAGCCAGAAAGTTTTTCTCCCCTGAAGACATCCTCTTCAATTGCACACATCTGTGAAGCATATTCTGTTCTATATGAAATGAACAGAACGGAATCTTAGCATCGGGAAAATATTCTTCCAAACATTCAAGCTGTGCCGGGTAGCTCTCAATCGTGATCGTCTCCACACCCCTTGTTGGCATTAGCTGCTTAAAGCTGTTCAACATGACTTTGTAACATACCAAACTTTCATTGGGGAAGAAAACTCTGAAAAAGCGCTTCTGGCTTTACCACTAAGATCCGTTACAACAACATGCCATGAATGGCAAGCTCCGTTGTTGTACTCAGCTCTGGAATCCGCCATGATGACATTCAGTCGTCACCGCCAAGACCAACAAATTGCCCTCATCGTCCGTTTTCAAATGCATAGATTCTGCGGGTTCCAGCAACTTCCGCATGCTCTCTAGATCGCAATCCGGATGCTCCAGTTATCGCTTCTCCGTCTTGACGACCTTGCGTCACTACGATCCATCACCATACCGAGCAGACTTCTAACGTAATCGATGACTTCTCGGGTCCTACCTAAACTATCCAACGACCCACATACAGCTTCCTCTGCCGTACTTTCTTGCCTACGGTTGTCAGAATATACTGCCGGGTAAACTGACGTTATCCGGTGATTGTGGACCAAGTAGCTGTGCGATATACGCAAACCTCCTTTCTTGTACGAGATATCAATAACTGACGGACATTGTGAATCCCGAAAGCTGTAACACCATATCACCATGCGGAAAACAAAATGCCCACCTGCGATTACGCTTCCCGTTCGCCTGCGCTTCTTAGTACGATGCACACAAAAAAGTAACACTGATTGCACACTGCACAATTCTGAATTTTCCTTCTCGAATTCCGGTGGTACTATGCACGTGTTACACAATTCCTCAGAACGTGGCTCGTTCTTGTCTCCGGTTGAAACATTCGCAACTTTCTACAAAACTCCACGAACGTGTCACAACGGAAACCATCCGGGAAGTATGTCCGAAGCACTTCGCTGAGGTCCATCAGTTCCGAAATCTTGCGCGAAAACCTGTTATTTGCTGACGTACGCACCAACGCCCGAATTTATACAACGAACCAGCCATTTAGCAATCAACGCATCAAAATCTGCCTATAAACACTCTAAAGCCGCCAACGCACTTTTCCGTCCACCGACCTCGGACTTTGGTTGATCACTCTTCCCAACCCGGTTGCAAGGATGCGGCCAATCCGCGTGTTCGAGGACCTGAAATTAAAAGCAGAAGGGAGTATGTGTAGCAGAACAAAAAGGCAGCAGACTACGCTGAAATTTATCCGCAGGAAGTGAATGCTGTCGTTTGTTCACCGTTAATATATGGGTTTGGAATATCATGTGAGTAATTATGGACGGAATATTTAGGAAAGTATAAAATATGCCTATTGTGTCGTGGGAATTTTTTTGTTTTGATGCGTAATAGATGTTTACCAAGGACGCCAATGATTTGCGCTAATTTGATAGCGGAATAGGTTGACGAGATAGCTGAAGTTTCGCGATCTGATAGACAGAGGGGATTAGCAAACAATGATTAATGAACATGCTCCGTATAGGTTGTAGACCATCATTTTTTGAAGCTTTTCCGCTCGATATTCCTTGAAATGGGTGCCGACATTTGTTACGTTTGGGTGTTCATGATCATCTCCACATGCGATTGGGAACCACAGAAATTTTGAGACACTGTGGGTAAGTAGATAAGGCTGCAGCAGATGACTTTTGGACATAATGCAGGCGAAGACCGGCGTGATCTGCCTAGAGTAGCCACTGCTCACCTTAATCGGCGTGAGCTGCTTTGGCCTTGAGGTAACAAAAATTCGGTTAATTTGTTCAGTTACCTGATTACCAAGGAGATTTAATTTCATGTCTTCGGAAAACCAGAGCGGTTTAACGAGGAGTAAAGTACTGTACCGCATGAGGCGATCCGGAATGAACCGTTCGACGGTCAGCCTACGTGCACCCCACAGTCACAACGTCACAATACTGAAATTTTGGAGTAATTTCATTATATGTACATGTTGTCATTACCTGGAATATTCCGTCAGAAATCAGAAAGCCTGCTTGGGGTATCGTTTACGGTTGCCAGTGACGTCTGTGTGGTTATTTGCGAACACTTTCACTTGGACCCGCTTGCCTGGGGGAACAACGCGAAACTCATCTTCAGAGGTATCATAAATGAATAGTGGAGCTGAACACGGTGTCTGTTTGCGTTTCAACGTCGGAGGTGGTACCGTGTTTGAGGTCGATTCAACTAAACATGCATAGCTAATGATATCATAACTTACCTAGCAAGAGGACTGTAACTGCCCCGTGCAGATGGGGCAGTGCGATATGTCAGCATTATTCATGCATTCGACATGGGAAAAATAATTGGTCCCTATCGCACCGAAAACCGTTCGTATTAACAGGGTTGCCACAATATCCACAGGGTACTCCCATGTGAACGTTCTCCTCCCACCTTGATGTTACATAAAGTACAATTACCTCGAACTCGTCCAACCGTTTGAAGTGTATCAGGGAAGCACGCACCGACTGTGCATGGATGGCTCACTTTGGCTTTATACATAGCCAGTTGCTCAAGAGGTAGTTCATAAAGCTGGGGTCGGTTCGCCGTATTACTGCAACGTCCCGGTTGAACCTTCAAAATGAATAGACAAAGATGATCGCTCACTCTCTTCAGAGTTACTGCAAGTAGCCATGCGATGAAACAAATATCGGCTTTTGAAGAAATTCTTCTGAATGGCGGTTATAAGGTTTATTACATCAATTTATATGTTTCCTTACAGCATCCCGAACATGAAAGTAACATAACATAATGTCGCACCCAAAGACCACTCGTGCTGCTCGCATTTGGGCCGCCATCTTATCCATCACAAAGGTTCTCACACGTATGTGTTCCCCCATCACCTCCCGGAATGTTTCAAATAAATGACTCAGGGATGCGTATTTCTCACTTCGTACGTAGGCGTATATCACGGGTCGTCCATGGTCCATGTCGTCTGTAACGAGGAACTGATACAGCTTCAGGCTACAGCGGCGAATGTGGAGTGATAGAAGACCTACTTGTAGCGGTTTTCCCATGAGTGGCATCGACGTTTACCACATCAGGGAACCGTTTGGATAACTGCACTCGCTATCTACGTGCGAAACATATGTGCATGTACCTAGTGTTGCCGTCTCCGATGACACGCAGCACGCCGTTCTTCTCTATATGATGCTGGATTTGTGGCAGATTTTCTGCTACGCTAGTGCATACTAACTCACTTGCTTATCACTGGCGGTTTCAACCGATGTTGCAAATATCCATGGTAGTTATATACTTGCCATAAACATCCGCAGCATACTGCTTCAACTCAGCAGTTAGCGTGTTGTACTCGAAAAGATGTCTCGAGACGTTCACTTCGGTGTCTGTGAGCCGACGAATACTTGGATGTGCATTGTACAGCCAGGCAGTTATGTCGTGGTTGTGCTCCAACGTGAAAGAGCTAACACCCAACACGGTATTTCTCCCAACCACGTTAAAGCGTGATTGCCAGCATGTATCGCGGGCACTTTGCAGTGGGAAACATGTAAACTCAACTAACTAAAACACGTCGTACTCCAAGGCATTCGCTCTTACGTCGCTTGTGTTTTATACAGCGGAACGCCATCTACCACGTATAATCAACGGCAACCACACTCACATGATCACATTTCAAGCGTCCACCGCCTGATTTCTTGCTTGAACCAAGCGCGTACAGAAAACTGTGATCCCTCATATACCTATCTGAGCAAATTTTGAACTCGCTGAAACCAGCAAATTCGCGACCCTCAAAGGCATCTTTAAAGCCCTGTAAATACTCCATAACCTAAAATGAAATATAAGATACCATTGGTGAAATAATGATCACACATGAAAGAATTCTTCACAAGGTACCACATATATATGGTCACAACACTTACCATCGCTAATTTCGATCTCGACGACAAATGAAGGACAAACCGATTTACGGTCGACTAAAACAGATCATTTTAACTCTCCCGATGCTCTCAGTCATGGAAATCGATGACTTTCAAACTCCTGGGCGATACCACGGTGATATCGTCCGGCGTTCGAAGATTTCTCATTTTGCCGCCGTCTAACGGCAGATTTCATATTTTGCGGGTAATCTCCGTCGCACGTTACGTGCTACTACAATTCTGCCCGAATGGCCGCCACCGTTAGCGTTAGCCAATCAGATAACACGCCTGAAAGGTGGTCTGCTAGGGTGGTTGTTAATCAGTACAGATTTTTCAAACCTGTCAGGACATCAGAAGTATCAATCCAAGAAATCGTCACGATAAAAATTGTCAGGACGGGCGGAATGCAAGCGGATGCTGAAGATCTGGTAAGTTGAGCACTTGGCGGTTTACATGGGTGCTTCGCGAATTATGAAGTATTATAAAGTGAGATGGAAACTGGCGGGCGTTCTCGGTGTGAGCTTGATTTGTGTACCGGAACTTGCTGTCATGTTATTGCAATAACATGGCTCCATTTTGCCGTTTTGGCTCTCCTTTGTGTAAGTCCTGTGCATGGTTTGCTGGACGTCTGACTCATGCCTGTTCCCGTTGTCCTTCCGATGTAGAAAGAAGAGTTGGTGCAACAGTACTACAAGGCAAATACAAGGACTCACAGTAGCTGTCCGCAGTATATTTCACCACATTAAATCTGTTGCGTATTACAAGAAGATTCTCCCTTTCAGTATCAAAGGGATTACAGCAAATTCGTTTCCTTTGGCATGCTAAAATAACGTTGCCACAGTTAGTTCACGATAACCGCGAACGCGTGAAAGAAGAGGGCGAAACGCGCAAGGACGTAGTGTGTATTTATTTACACAATAGACAATTAGTTAATATGTACAATAGACATAACAGGTATGCAGAATAGTGTGTAACAGGAGGGCAAAAGTGTGGCAAACTCTACATAATTCCCCCTTAGAGCGTCAGGGAAAAAAGTTCGATAGTTACAGAATCATACAGTGAGTCATCGTTGTTAATCCTTATGGATTGTGGGCCATTTAGCGGTTTGGCCAGAACGAGTGTGTAATGTGCATGTCTTGGGTTGGGAGGCAGGTAAAAGGGTATAATCACTAGTGTCAAACGTGGGTTGGGTAGACTGAGAAAGGTTTTGTGAGTCGGTGGACGGTTCTAGGGGACGCTGGCTGAAATCATCGACATGTTCAATGTCTGACGCACGAGTCGGGGATGTTGAATCGCAGTCAACGTAAACAACTTTCAGTCCGTCAATGCTCACCGAGTCACGCGTTCCATTTTTGTCAACTAAAAAATTCTTTTCGTTGCGGTCAAGCACTCTAAAATGTCCGTCATACGGCGGTCGCAGAATTGTTTTATGTGACCCTTTTAGAACTGATCCGATATAATAATACCCAACTAGTATTCATTGTTGATAACCGATCGACAGTGACAAATAAAGAACCAGCGCGGTGACTCCGTTTATTAGTATCGAGCCTGGAAAATAGAAAGTGCAGAGAAACACGTCAAGCTAGCGAAACACGGGCCGGATGTTACGAAATGGCTAGCATGACCAAAACAAAAGTATGGGGAAAACAAAATCATCAAAAAGATACAGATGAATACGACTATCAAAATATTAGTTATTATAGTCGCCACAAGCCAACGCGAATGAAAACAAAAGGGCAGGTGCGCAAATCACGGTGAATTTCTTCTTGGCGCAGCGTTCTCTGTGGGGGTGAAGGTTGAATATGCCGCATGTGATTCTTCAGACGCGTGACTTAACTTGCGTCAGGACTAAGAGAGAAAAACTAGAGAGAGAAACTGTCCAAGGATACGCTGTGTACAGCCGTACACGAGTTATGCCGGGGTGCCCACAACATCTCCCTTAACAGTGATTTGCAAGCCAAGGAGAATAAGAGGTAAGCGATCAGACCATTTGCTACTCACCGAGGTTGCTATTAAAGATGTCTTTAGCTGACGGTGAAACCTTTCGTCCATACCGTTTGATAAGGGATGGAACGCAGTCGTCGTTATATTTTCGCATCCAAGAACATGATTCAAATCGCGAAAACGGGTTGAATTAAGCTGAGATCCACGGTCAGTGGTGCTAGCGACCGGAACGTCAAAATCCGAAATTCACGAATCGACGAAACCGCGTGCGATAGTTTCTGTTGACATGTTGTCGAAAGGGATGGCAATAGGCCATCCCGTGAATTGGTCCACACAGGTCAGACGATGTATCTAACCGTTGGAAGGACCAACGATATCGAGGTGGTCGTGTTTAAAGCGTCCGTCGGGGAAGGCAAGAGTTCTGGGAGTAGTGGTGGTATGACGATGAACTTCGCGATGTTGGCATTCAAAACACTGTTTGGCAGAGTTGCGAACATCCTTACGAATTCGTGGCCAAATGTAACGCTCGGTGACTAGCTTTGTAGCGACCATAATAAATAATATTTTGATAGTCGCATTCATGTGTACATTTTGTATGATTTTGGTTTTGTACCTACTTTTGTTTTAATCAAGCAAACATTTTGTAACATCCGGCTCGGGGCTGAAAACACAACTAGCTCCGTGCCTCGCTAGCTTCAGGTATTCCTCTGTACACTCTATTTTCCAGGTTCGGTTATAATACACGGGTTCAAAGCGCTGAGATTTGGCTTTTCATTGTTGATCTATTGTCGATAGTGATCATTGACAGGGTTTTATTTGGTTGGATCAGTTCCAACGGCTTCGTTGAGGCACGCATGCTTGACTGTGATCAGGAATAGAGGTAGCTAGCAACATCGAACCGGTGTGTGGAGGGAGCAAACGGTCGCGATATACCGGTAGACGTATCGCACGGAGGTGAATATTCTGATTGGGGTAAGGGAATATCAGGTAGTTTTAGCGAGGGGTTGACACGAAGTTGGCGAGGTTCTGGGTTATTAACTTGAGACTTCGCGAGAGAGAGAAAATCGATGACACTTACAGACATTTGACTAACATCCGGACGAGACAAGGCGTCGGCGACGAAATTGCTGTGACCGTCTATAAAACGGATGTCAGTGGTGAACTGGGAGATAAAGTCCAGGTGTCTTGTTTCTCTCGGAAGTACCGATCTGGAGGGGATCGGAAGTGGTTTGTGGTCAGTAAAAACAATGAAGTTGCAAACCACCAGAAGATGTCGAAAGTGCTTAATGGCGAGGCAAATAGCCGGTAATTCACGACCAAAGGTACTGTAACGCGTTTGCGCTAGTCGGAGTTTTCGGGAGTAAAAGGACAAAGGCTGGATTTCACCATTCACGTCCTGTTGCAAAACAGCGCCAACAACCGAATGGGATGCGTCAGTCTTCAAAATCTGCGGCGAGCGTTCATCTGCTGTTAGATAAGTTAGCGTGGTTGCTTGGTTGGAAGAAACGCAGTATTAGCTTCATGGGACGGGACGAAGCGCTTGGGATTGGTTTTCAGGACGTCTGTGAGGGGTTTTAGAAGCTCTGAACATCATGGAATTAAACGACGATGATTGACAATTCCTAGGAAGCGTCGGCGACTGTGGCTTTGGATGGTTCTTAACAGCACTAATTTTCTCTGGCAAAGGCTGGATACCGTTACTATCGATTCGATGTCCGAGAAAATCTATGGAATCAACTCCAAAGATGCACTTCATAAGGTTTAGCGCTACACCGTATTGGGTAAGACGCTCGAACAGCTTCGGAAGATGTGACTCGTGTTGCTGAGTGCATTCACTCGCGACCGAGACGTCGTCAATATAAACATACACGGAATCAAAACCACGAAGCACTTGGTCCATGAACCTTTGGAAAGTCTGTGCGGCATTCCGTAAGCCGAATGGCCTGCGAACGGATACACAGAGTCCAAAGGGAGTAGTAATGGCGGTTTTTGAAACATCTTCTGGGGCCACGAGGATTTGGTGGTAAGCTCGAACCAAATCTCTTTTGGAGGAAATGGTCTTCTTGTTTAACCCGATTGAAAAGTCGTGAGTGTGAAATATAGAGTATCAGTCTGGAACGGTGAATTTGTTCAGGGCGCGGTAATCGCCACACAAGCGCCAGTCACCGGCTAATTTCTTGAAAAACAATGTGAAAGGGTGAGGCTCATGGGCTATTGGAAGGTCAATTGGAGTTTGTGCGGTGGCAAACGTCTGGGGCGTGCGAGCGTAGATGGACCTTTGGTGACGATGTGATGAAAAACGTCGTATTTAGGCGGCGATGTTATATTAGACGGATTGATTAGTTGTGGAAGTTGTCGAAGGATGTCTGCGAAGCCGTTATCTGGTAAGGCCGACCGCAGTCCAATCGAATTGAATGATGTGGCTCTGCTGAGTACGTAAAGGGTGGTTGTGTTATCAACCAATTTCCGGCTGCCGACTTCCACTATAGGTCCAAAGAATGATGAAAAATCAATTCCGACGATCTGCCACCGTAAATCTCCGGGAGTAACTGACTTCTGAGACCGAGATCCAGAGTGAGCAGCTTCACGCCATATGTTGGAAGTGTTGAACGATTTGTTGGAAATGATCCAACAAAATAAAACCCTATCAGCTATCACTATCGACAATCGATCGACAATGAAAAGTCAAGTCTCAGCGCGTTGACTTCGTGTATTATTACCGACCCTGGAAAACAGTACAGAGAGATACATTAAGCCGGCGAGGCACGGAGCGAGTTGTGATTTTAGCCCCGGGCCGTATGTTACAAAATGGGTAGCCTGAATAAAACAAAAATGGGCACAAAACCAAAATAATTGAAAATGTACAGATGAATGCGACTATGAAAATATCATTTATTACAGTCGCTACAGATTACCTACTTGTAGTGCGTACGATACCGGTTGAGGGTTGTTTGTCAACTCTCGGTGGGATAACACTAACCTCGGCGCTGCATCAATGAGACGATTCAGGACAGTGGAATGGTCGAACACATAAAATAGGCGACGGTTTAAAGAGCCAGGAACAGCCGTCGCCATTACCGTCCGGCCTTCGCGTTTCCCGAATGTAGGTTTTCCTGAGCAATTTTCGTGGCCGTTCTCCGAACTCTCTCCTACATCCGCACTTTCTTCTTTGTGTTGGGGTAAGTTGTCGTTCCCCCGTATTTCAAGGCCGGTTTGACGCCTGTGGGGAACAGAGTGGTTAAAGCTCTGGATGCTAACCTACTGAGGGACCTGTTGCTCGCTTTCCACCCAAATACATCACGCGCTGATGTGTGAGTCCTATTCGAAGTGCCGTGCATCTAAGTACTAGTGAGATAACAGTACTCAGATACTGTTCAGTTTCCGCTTGTCTCCATGATCGTCCATCCAGGCGGTAGCCACCCACCCACCCAATCTGCATATACGCACACTTTTGGGAGTTTACTTACGGAGCCCATTAGGTGACCAAGATTGATACATAGAGCATCCCGATCTTCTGTCGATTCGGGGCTATTGGCGTTCACTAAACTTGGTGGTTCAATGATTTTGGGAGATACCATTGGTAAAGAACGAAAAGAACCAATGGGCTCAGGGCTGAGCTCTGAGAGACCCCATTGGACGTCTCCCGCTCAGGGGGTTGGGTCCCACCCACCGTTACGGACTAATTGTGATTGGGGAGGGAGTCCCCTATCTACTTTAAGATGTTGGCTACAGTTACATGGTCGGGGCATATGGATGTGGTAGGATATATAAGGCATACAAACTGGTGCTCCTTTCATACTACCGAAACTACGGGCTATACCCTGGTATATTCTCGAGATTTCGTAACTTTTATGAAACTGAGAAATGCTTTCGTAATAAGCCCGCCCACATTCGATGTTTTTAGAGGATACCTTACAAAATGTTACAGACAGCAATCAGTGAGGTAGTTCACTTCGAACCGTCTCTAACAATTGTTGAGTATACTCAACAGTATTAATATATTAATACTCAAGATCCTTGGATAAACGCATTGGCCGCTTAAAATAACCGTACTATGGATTTTCTGATGTAACCCTGTCTTAAGAACCTCTCAAGGCCATGTGCAATAATCCTCCTAAGGTGAGACTAGTGGCGCCGAACGCCTCGAGCTTTCTGAAGAGTCTTCAGTATGGGACTTTGCCAAAAGGTTTGATGAAGTCCACAGAATGCCGTCTGTTGGCCTTAGTTTCAACCTGCTGCTCCCTTTCTAACAGTAGGTTGGCCATGCAGGAACAATCCTGACGAAAACCGTGCTGGCCACAATGCAACGACTCGTTTTCCTAAAAATACGTCCAGCAAACGTTCTATGACCTCACCAAGACTCACTGGTCGCTAGCTACTGGAAGTTTGCAGCTACCACACTTATTTATAGGATGTTGGCTACAGTTACATGATCAGGGAACATGATCGTAGTAAAATATATAGGGCATACAACTTCAGGTACATTGAAACGGGTATTAACTGTGTACGACCTCCGACAATCTGATGCTTCTTTCATACTGCTCAAACTACGGGCTATACCCTAGTACATCCTTAAGAGTTCATAACTTTTATGAAACTGAGAAATGCTTTCATAATAAGTCCGCCCACATTCGATGTTTTTAGAAGACACCATGCGAAATGTTACAGACACCCAGCCAGCACATGGGACTGTCATGGGACGGTCAACCGTCCTCTGAGTGTCCTCTGAGTGTCCCTCGGGACGGTCGCACAAACCGATGTTCTAACGCCGAACGGCTTGTTAATACGTTAAATAAATATGGAATTTGAAGTGTTACGCATAGTGCGGGAAAATGGCAGACATTAATCTTCCCAAGATATTTGTCTCGGTGTTATGAAGAGGTTGATCAATCTGTGGCGTTCCGGAAGCATTCGGAGAAATATTCGATTATCGTCCGCTGCTACCCGCCAGGTAAACCAACGAATCCGTGACAACAGACGAGCAATAACTTGTGACTTCCAGAGAAAGTGTCGCACGTGGGAAGATGCGGATAAGTGGAAAGCATCGGAATTCCGACAGTTTCTTCTGTACTCGGGATTTTTTATACGCTAACAGCTACAATTCATCAGATGCCATCATGCGACAGAAATTCCCCGGTTCGTCACACAAGGCTGTCAAAGAGAAGCTACAATGGTGGATCCAGAAAGCTAGGGAAAGATATGCTCGGCTGCCTAAGAGAAAATCACACGGTCCCATGGATCTACCGAACGAAAACGCGGACTACCCCTGATCGTCCGAATGTATATTTTGGTGTATAAATATGTAATATATTATTATCACAGTCACTGCTGTGTTTTTGTGGGCATTAGACGCTTTTTTATTTGTTCGCGATAGCTGGAGGGTTGGGTTAATTGTGGGAGCGCTGAATTATCTGATTGCTGAGCAATCAATGACGTAGTTCGCTTCGAACCGTCTCGAACAATACGAAAGATCCTTGGATAAACGCATTGGGCGCTCAGAAAATCCGTACTGTAGATTTTTTGATGTAACCCTATGTCCTAAGAACCACTCAGGACCATGTGCAATAATCCTACGCCTTATTTATAGGACGAGTGGGTATCCTTTTCCACTTCGTTAGAACCTGACCTTGTTGTCGAGACAAGTGGAACATTCGAGCTAGTGGAGCTGCAGGTACATTCGCAAGTTCCTTCGGCACTAGTGGATACAAACCAACCGGGTGGGGCGACTTCTGGAGGTCGAACTTCCACAGTTTTTTTGCGACCTCTTGCTGCCCTATGCGATGTGCTGTGATGTACGCTCACCATTACGATGAAATAACTATAATGGGAACCTTATATCTTGAGTAGTACGGTGGAGAAGTCGTAAACAAGAAAAGTTAGGCTCTGTACATGCACGAGAGAGCGTATCAAATTGTTCCAATCCAAAGGCGTTCTGAACACGTTTGGGCCGTAGCGTCAGGTTTGAGATGTATTTAGAGGGGAACCAGCACAAAATCCCACAGATTTTTCTAGCCTTGCAGGATTAACATGTATCTACGGGCTAAAAATACCATGAAGAACATTCTTTGCAAATACCGGTGACAGTATCGTTAAAATGGATACAGAGATCTTTTTTCGAGAAGGTATACGTCTGGGCCCCTGGGAACTCCGAAGTAGTGCCCAGTACAGTGGCTGCAAAAAGTTGGTGACGGATGTAGTTGCGATTGATGGGAGAGTTGTGGGGGATAAATTAAGCAGACTAGATATGAACAGGGAAGTGGGGCTGGACGGTTTCCGTGCAAAGACACTAAGGTCCCTAAACGATTTGTGGCAGGAGGTTCTCGCCTAACTTATTAATCTTACCCCCGTAGAAGTCTACGATCCCTGATACTTGGAGGGGAGCCAAAATTGCACCCATCCATATGGGAAGAAAACAAATTAAGAAGCCATCGAACTCGATCATCGTAAAATTGTTTGAGGGAATTTATATTGCCTCGTGTTCAACAGAGTTTTTGTGGATCGGATTGTACTTATAAGCCTTTCTAAATTTCTCTCAGCAAACGGACGTGGATCTGTACGGAATGACGCCTTGTTTTGCAAACCTGGTTGGTTTCTCGATGAGATCATCAGGAGGTTGGGTAAGGGCGAAGGAGTCGCTGGCTGTTACTTAGATTTCAGAGGGACGTTTGACGCAAACTGTCGGTTGCTGCTCCAGCAATATTAGTACTCTTGGTCTGCTAGGATGGCTAGGGAAATTTCTAACAAGCCATACTTTTCACTAGATATTGTGACAGATTTTCATAGGCAGTACGATGGTCACTGGAGTTCTTCAGGGATCGGTGCTGGGATCATTGATGTTTTTGATGTACAACAGGTTGTCTCAACCGGAATTTTCCCATCTTACAACGTGAAGGTTATGGGAAGCCCTGATGACGCGTGCACGCAGTAAAACCTGACTAAGGTTCAAAGGTTGAGTGACGGCTACCTTTTAATGTGGACGAATTTGGCCCATTGTTTGTTGGAACTTAGGCAGCGTTTTACAGGTCCCCTAGAATGGTGGAAGATAAGGGGGGGCTTGAAAGGTGTCATAACACATAATTTTAAAGTTGTAAGCAGTGTGTAGAGACTGCTAGAAAAAGAGGATAGAGCGTTGTAAATGCTACGATAGATGTTCGCTTCACGGAAAAAGGAGCAAATCGAGCAACCTGAGTATTACTCACAAACGAATGTGACTGGAAGTTTAAGTGTGATAACTTGGTCATGCCTAAGGTGTAGGGTCATTCCCGCCTCATCGGAATGTCCATGTAGTGGTAAGGGTATTCACTACTACCGGGTTCTGTCACGGTGAGACTGGAACTTGACGTGGTGTGACGGCTTGCGCATCTCGATGACCTTTTGGGCTAAATTGGACAGAGTTACTCATACCAGGCGGACCAACAGGTAGAGGTCTGACAAACCACAGTCTTCTGGTCCTCAGGTTGGGGGTTGGAGAATGGTTGGCATCTCTTCCTGAAAAACGCACCATTTCTGGTACACCGTCACCCACCCGCTGCCTTGCGGTACAGGCTTTTGAGCCAAAGGCTTTGGTTGAGAACCCTAATCGTTCTCCTGTCTAGGTCTGGGCGTCCTGGCAGTATCTCAGCCCACAC